>JAODVM010155961.1:0-14765 GCA_025400095.1 Phenganax marumi
CAACGGAATCAGTTTCACTCCCAAGACGTGGTTTCTTCATAGAATCTTTGTATCTATTGCCGTGAAATTTACGTTTCTTTGTCCTTACGCCTTGTCTAGGCATCGTCAATATATAACTTCAAGAATAAAGCGCAAAACTGCCAAGCAATAATGAAAATTTTCATGATGTAGTATGATAAACCTGTCACAACAATGTTGCAAGCCAAGGGCATTGCTAGGGGGGAAAATTGCTGCACGTTCAGGATTTCACCTTTATTTCTGATTCAAAGCAATTTTTTCGCAAAAAAAGTACCTGAGGTTATTAAAGAAGGTTCAAAGAAGGTTCAATTCCATCTTTTTTGAAAATCTCAAAATTCAACATTTAAGTCAAAATTTTGGTATAGAACCCCTTAAGCAGTGACATTTACACCTTTCTACTCCATTGGGATCAATTATTCTTAAAAGATCTTGCACCATATCTCATTTCACTTTAAGGCGATGCCTGTAAACCAACCTCCACCACATGGTTTGATAGCCAACGCATTGTCCACTTTGTGAAATTTCTTTTAGAATAACACTTGCTATCATTTCAAGGGGCGATGTACCTCGGCGTTTTCATTTCAGTCCAAGGTGAGCCAAGATCCTTTTTAGTTGCCTTAGACTGAGTGTTATAGCATGAACATGTAGTATGGTCACAACGATTTCCTTCCATGACAATCCTTCTTGAAAATAGCAACAAAGTAGATCATCTCGCTCTGTTTGGCTTTCCACAACTCCCTTCAAATGAGAGAAAGTGTATTCTGGAAGAATTTGGCAAGCACCAATTGGAATTTCATCAACCATAATGATAAAAACAAGGATTTTCAGACATAATGATACCATCTTGGAGTTTGTATGGTTATTAATTTTCGCAAGGTAGATCTAAAGACTGGCTTTCAACTTTCAAGTCTGAAATCTGAAGTCGGAAGTCTTAAGTCTGAAGTCTGAAATCTTCAAAAAAATAAATAAACTACCAAAAAAATTTTTTTAAAACATGTTGATGTCCCTATCCGACTTTCGTGGTATTACGACCAGTGTTCCAAAGTAAGAAAGTGATGAATGTGGTAAGAGTTGCAGAATCGAAGCCACCCCTTGTGAATCAACAACGTGTTGTATACAAATTCAAATGTGATCTGTGCAATGCAGATTATGTGGTTTATACATGGCGACACTTACACCAATACATTGATGAACACAAGAATTTGGCGATCAAAAAGTATATGAAAGAATTACACAATGAAAGCATCGATCGTATTGAAATCTGTTTTTCAATTCTGAAAAAGTGTCATGAGAAATATGAATGCTTACTCTGTGAAATGCTTTTTATCAAAGAAATGAGCCCATCGCTCAACACACAATCAGACTCAATCCAGGCTAAACTCTTCAATTAGTTCGCATACTTTAATAGCTTGAGACATGTTGTTGTGATGCATGGTATTTGTTCTGTAAATTATGTTTGTATAAGTATGGTTGAGGTGCGTTTTTATAGAAGTGAAAACTTTATGATTAGGAGTTTTTTAAATAGTAATTAACATGCAATTATTTGCCCATGTGATAACTCAAAAACTGTTAAATAGTTTAAACTAGAAATCGTATGCAATCATGCACAGTCAGTTACTTGAAAATCATGCAAGAGTTAGCATTGAAACGTTGTAAAATAAAGTTTATATCGCTTTTATTTGTGTCTAAAATTTTTTTCAAAGAATTTGTTATTCAAAGGTTTTAATTTCACTTTTCTTTAATCCAAGAATTGTGTTTGTTGTCATAACCCGAACATTTCACTAGAGCTTTGTCACCCCGAGTTTTTAGTATTTTCTCTACTCGATAAATGTTGTCTTGTTTGTCGATGGGAGACAGGTCTTGTTCATAAAATTTTCCAATAATGGGTTTTTATCAGTAATATCTTCAATTTCATACATGTTTGGATCACCTCGAAAAAACTTGTTAATTTTGAAAATTTCTTTAGTGAAATTGGCTTTGTACTCTTTCCCAAAGATGTTGTTATATTTACTTACTCTGACTAGTTCTCCTATTCTAGACATAGGCCATGGGTATTCCCCAGTCCAATGTCCATACAAGGTCATCCACACTTGATCTTTATTGGTTTTGTCAATGTCAGCAGGTTTCATGAGAATGCTAGAATGTTTTGTGTTATTATAATTATTTACAACCTCCCCTAAAATGTCTATCCATTTGTAAGTTCCTTTGGAATAGAAATATTTCCCCTTCATTGTTTATAAAGTCCCGTTGAATCTTTCAACAACAGCTGTTTTTCTTTCAAAACTTGAGGAAAAGTAATCAATCTTATGACTTGACAATAGGCTCTTAACACCCAAATTGTAAAGTTCTTTACCGTCGTCAAATTGAGCTACGTTTGGATATTTTCCAAATCTAGTTTTAAATTCATTTAATAATTCCTCAACAGCTTTGGTCATATTTTTTGTGTTTTTTCTATACACTGGAATTGCAAATGCATATCTGCTTAGAATTTCAACAGCTGTTAAAATCCTAGTATAACCTTTGTTTTTATTTTTAAGTTTGTTCATATCTACGAGGTCTATTTGTATTTGTTCTGCTAGGTTATTCACATATGTTTTACTAAATTTTTGTTTTTAACAACACGTTTGTATCTTGTATAAGTGTCTTGACTTTCCAACCATTCTTTGAATTACTTACTGGTTATATTTAACCCACATTGTAATGCTTTTGATATAAACGTTCCACAGATTGATAACCTCTTTTCGGATCATAATATAGGTCTCAAAGTTCTTGTTCCTTGGTAAAGTTGTCCATTTACTTAATATAAAGTTCTAACAAAACAGACCAAATTTCAACGTCTTGACCAATGTTTGTACTAACGTTAAAAGTAAATTTATTATAAATCCCATTGTGAATGGATACTTAACTTTCCATGTCTTTGTAATGTGTTACAGAACCATTTAAATATTGTGTTGTTGTGATTGGTAGAGTTGGAATAGCTGAACTTTTATAACCTTCTGTATCAAAATTAAAATCCTTATTTACAGCATCACAATTAATGGAAACTTAGTTTAGTCCGTTATTGATATTAGCCTCATAGTCTGACAAAATCCACTGATTTGCTGTAATAGATTTAAATTTGTCAAATCCTAACAAACTCTCCCAAATCTATTCAGATTTAGGTTTTCGGTTTTTGACCATATTTTTATTTTGTTGCCTGGGGCATTTTTTATGAGTATGCTGTCTTTTAACAGTTCTTTAAGGGTGTTAAATGTCCAGTAACCTTCATCAAATCTAATCTTTTTTGTCCACAAATCAAATAATCGTTTTCGTTAAATTTAATATTCATGAAGGTCCAGTAAATCGAAGCTGTTTTTAGAAACACTTTAGACTCCTCCATTGTCACAATATAATCATTGAGGTAAATTTCTTTGTGGTTGTTGTCTATAAACACCATTAGTTTCGTGTCCATTTATTTCTTGACTATAAATAAATGGGCACATCCAATGGAAAAATCAGCCCAATACCAAAAACTTATTTAAAACAATACTATGGAAAAATATTATGATGGCGCTATGAAACTATTTGAATCTTTTGATGTTGACGACGCAAAAAATAAATTTCTTTAAAAATATCCAAATGCTTACCTAAGCAAATTTGATTTTGAAGCTTGAGTTTCTAAAAACGTAAAACTAACCTATCCTGTTTATTTCAAAGCTGGTCCAAAGTACAGATATGAAATTGGACCTTATGCTTTTAAAACAAATCCAAAATGGAATAAATACCTTGGAATTTCACAAAACCAATCTGAAACACTAATATCAAAAACAATAAAAAATTTTTGGACGCCGACATTGTGGAGTCCAAATGGAACTGTTCAAGGGTTTTAACTTAATGATGTTTTATTAAATATTAATAGATTTAAAATTTATGTAAATGAAATTGATTGTTTCATATGTGGTGGTTTTGAACCACTCGATACTCATAATAAAAATGCAGACAACGTCAATGACATTACATAAACAAAGTTTGACCGACATGATCCTTATTTTGCCAGTTTATTAGCAGCTTATGTTTTATTTATTTGGGTGGTATGAGTACTGAACACATCAACCATAGATCACAACCAAAAATAATTACTAGTATAGCTCGATATTAGTTTTGTTATCATATGAAACGATTTCTTCGATATCCAGAGAAATTAGACTTTTATGTCAATGACGACATTGTCAAACTGTCATGTTTCTCATTTTATTACTGCTAGAATTGTACGCTACAGACTGACTTGCAAAATGGCAGACAATTTTCTTTATACACACTATATGTACAGCAGAGTTCATCGCAGTCGTGACTACAAATAATTACTTTATTTAACCCAACCATAACACAAACCTGTCAAAAAGAGTATTCCTATGAAAACCATATGGAAAGACGAATTCAAACACACGCAAGAAGCAATGAGTTATTTCTTGAAAATGCATGACAAAACTAAAATTAAGAGGCATCATTATGTGATGTCTAAAAATAAAGTTTCTGGTGTTATTGGAATTAAATATCAATTGGTGGATAAGGTAATAAACAAATCAGGCGATGACTGGAAATCATTTATCAAGAAAGAATCTGATGGTTTAACTGAAAAAGGTCAGAAATTTGTACAACAATCCATTGAAAGCTATGTTTACTCAGTGTTGGGAGCTCAAGCTAAAACAAGGTGGTCTATTGTTAATAACGGAGCAAAGTCTATTCAAATGCTAGAGGTTTTTTATAAAACAGTTCAAGACACCATTGTTGAAGATGATCCAACTGTAACGATTTCAAACCTGAGAACAGCCATTTCAGATACTAATGTTGTGCTGAATATGGTTATAAGTGCTGGAGTTGTATTAATTCCATCGGATATGATTATTTTAGATGACAAAGCTATTGAAGGATTTAATAATACACTTACTGTAGCAACAGCAGAGATGAAATTTGGGAAAAAATGAGAATGTTAATTATGTATTACCAAAACTTGTTTCAAGTAGTAAACCTAAACCAATTGTTTCAAGTAAACCAAATATTAATCTTGATCATACAAACTCAAACACAGTTGAAGCTGGAGGTGTAATGTTGATAGTTGGGTTATTTATAGAAAAATATGGTAGCAATTCCACACAAGACACAAGATGTGTGATTAGAGGTTGGGTTAGCAGCAGGGTCAGGCCTACATGAAGTATTCTGCTCTTCTGGACATGGAATTACTACCCAAAATATCAACTGTAAATAAATGGCATTAAATTATGGTTATGAATCACCAGCAACATGACGTAAAATATATTTTAATATGAATTTTACTAGAATAAACCAATTACAAACTGGGTCTATCCGCAGAGTACAAATTACATAAATGGATTTCTAATGTCTTTAATTTTTTTAATGGCTTAAACATAAATACAAAAGTCACTCTTTTTAACACACAGATTTGATAAAGAAAAAAAAATTAAATCACTTTCACTTAAATTTGAAATAGTGGTATTAAAAAGAGATAGTACAAAAATTGAAAAAAGTTTTAAAACAATACACTTTAGTTTGAAAAAATTCATATGATTTTGGTGGAAATTATGTGTATGAACTAAGTGAATCATTGTTGTTTGGAAAATTATTCAAGTATCCAGAAAATATAATCATATTTTACATTAAATTTAAAGATCATAAAATTTAGAGATTTATCAAGAAAATGTGTATGTTATTGTTATATGTACTGAGTTAAACAGTTCATCCTCTAAAGGCCGGTTTACATTGTCAAAGTTTCTGTGATCAAAGCGGGAAGTTTTCACGGGTAAATCCTATGTTCTGAAAAATTTGTAAGAAGTATCAGAGTGAAGTAGTTCATTGTTGAGCACTGTATTAGTTCCCTTAAAAATTTTAGCAAATCCTTCAAAACGTAGGATTTACCTGTCCGAAATTCCCACTTTGATCACAAAAACTTTGGCAATGTAAACTGAGCCTAAGTAGCTTTGCTTGGAAACAAAATGCTTGTGGATGATTTTGATTTATATAAAATTATTCTAGCTTTTGCAAGTTCCAAGAGCAAAATGCTATAAACATTTTCAAAACGTCAGATGTTTTTTTGATTGATTTTAAAGTGTTCTTCAATTAATTCAGTTCAAAAAGCTGTAAAATTGGCTAGAAACCTCGTAAAACTGCCCGCAGTGCTTCCTTCTTGAAGCTTGTTTGTGCAGCGGAATTTGAGAAACTTCATTTAAATACCAGTATAAAACTACTGAATCTGCTATATATGGCGTATCTTACACCAAGTATGCAGAGATTTCCAGAATCAACATGGCGTCGATCGATTACAAAATATGTAAATTCATTGAATTTTCAAAGAAGAAATACTCGAAAACTGCAGGTTTCTGAAGGTGAAAACAAGTTAATTTGGACTTTCTATGGTTTATCCTAGATTTCTATCGAGTTTTAAAGTAGTGCCCGATGGGGGGCAACGAAACTGAATGATAATCGGCCACAGAATATGGCCTATTTTGCTTGTATTTTGGTTTTATGTAATCATAATGGAAATCGTACATTAACGATTTTGAAATGTCTAAGATGCTCATTCCTAAGTATATCTGTTTATTAACTATGATTTTTGTCTTATACATGTGAACCACAGTGAGACCACCTGACACTATTGTAAATGATTTGTAATTTGGCTCTTTGATAAGCTTCTCAGCTTCACATTCATTGGTAACTAGTTTAACATCGACCCGGTTTCTTATGTTTTCCATTGTTTTTCCGAATACCGAATTATTCATGAGTTTGAGGAAGTGTTTTTTTTTAAAAATCATTTTTAAACTCTGTTCTAAGCTGTGTATTTAGTTCTATGTATGACTTCAGCCAAGTTGATTCTTTGAAGCGAATTCCTTTAAGAATTTTTGTTAATATGAGCCCTTTTTCTATATATTCTTAAGACTGTTGTGATGTACTATGTAATTCTGCTTCACGTTTAAAGTTGGAACAAGTTTTTCTGTTTGTTCAGTTTTAATTTTTTCTGGAGCTAGCAGACAGTCATTGTGGCTGTCATGGAGGTCTACTGGTAATCCATGTCTACTTTTAAGATATAAGGTATGTGTCTCCCGTTGTTTAGTTTGTGTGATGTCATCCATTTGAAATTATACGTTGGCAATTTGGCAATTTATTCGACATTGCCCAATCATAGAGATTATTTGCGTCTAAGTAGGATATATATTTTGACTCTTGTCTAAGTATCTATTATTTGCTTGTGCGTGTCTTTTGTAATCATAGGTACACACCAGCGAATTCCGTGTTCAATGGTGAGTTACATGTCTTGTTGCGATAGCGGTTCAAGTTTAATATTTGTCAACTTCAGCGCAGCATCCCATGTGAGACCTGGACTCATGTAATACCACGCGGGATCTGATTGATAATTCTTCAGATATACTTTTCGGAAGGATTCGAATACGTCTACTAATAATAGTACATCTGTTCATAAGTATAGATCGTGATAGTCTTTCATAGCCTTCATTTTAAATGTTTTCCAAACATTTTGCACATGTGAATAGTCTTCATCCATTATGTTTGCATCATTAAGTTTTGAATAAAACTCATGTTTTGGTGGAAGCTGTTTTTCATGAAGTTTTTCAAAGCTGTCCATGTAGTCATGTGGATAAATGCCTTTTCTAGAAAAAAATATCTATGTGATTTGGGTAGCAGTTTCTAAGAGAATTTAGTTTTGATTTTTCAATCTTGTTTGCTAAACTGATAAGGCTACAACTCATAAATTTAAATGAATCAATGAATCTTAATTGCTTTTTAACTTGAATTGGTTTGCGCGCGTCTTTGCTGGTAAATGTGTCTACGACAACCTCCTTCGCAAAACATATTTTTCTTCCGTTTTTGGTATGCAATTAATATTACCAGCAAGAGCATTTATGAATAAGTGGCTGTCGTACCTTTCCAAGTTTTGAAACACAACAAGTATAAATTTTAGCTTCTTCATTAAGAGGTTACATTCATTATGTGCGGCTCCTCTATATTTTCCAGTATAGTGACATTGGTCTCAGACTTTGTTTCCATTTAATAATTCTTTAGGGAAAGTCTTATGCCATGATTCGTTGCATTTCAATGGCTATTGAGTTGGACTACAAAGTTTTAATTGCAACACCAACAGGCTTCCTTTCTACAAATTATAAAGACAAAATTGGTGACTCTGTTGATACTGATACTATCCATTCTGCATTTCGCTATCCCGTTTCATCTACAGATAAACCGCAATACAACTGGGCAATAGACAAATATGACCTGGTGGTTATTGATGAACTATCGATGGTTCTACAAAAGATATTTGACCACGTTGTAAAAACAATATCAGATCTACCTGTAAGGCCTGTTGTTCTGCTAGGGAGCGATGATAGACAGTTACAGCCAATAGAGACAGTAAATGAGAAAGTTAGAAATGTTGATAGTATTATGAATTGTCAGCAACTGAAACAATTAACATACACTATAAAAATGACATTTCGGCAGCAGACGACAGAAGGTCCTTACAACCAGTTCTTGACACACATTCGTTTTTGGCAACCAACTCAAAGGCTTCTCGATGATATTCCAAAAGATCGTGTTCTCAATGAGATAGAACCTAGTGATGACGATTTGTTAAAAGCCATTATTGAATATCCATCCAGTATTGTTATTACTGTTCTCGCCATGCTGCTAGCAGAGTGAACAAAGTGGTTCTTGAGAATATGTTTAGGTGAAATAGTATCAGACTCAGAACTAGGAAAAATATTGGTTTACAGAGGTTTACATGTCATAATTACACAAAATGTTGATAAAGCACAATCAATTGTAAATGGAAAACCAGCAGAAATAGTGCAGATGGAAGGCAAAACAGTGATTCTTCGATTATTCAATCAATCTCTTGTACATGCGTGTTCAATATAATCTAGACAACAATATGGTGACACCAACACTGTTAATCCAATCACTCCTGCTTATGCTTTAACTATACCAAAGGCACAGGGTCAAACTCTTGCAAAATGTATTGTCTGGTTATATAGTCCAATTTTAGCTCCTGGTGGTGCATATGTAGCATTGTCCAGATGCAATGACTTGACTAATATATATTTTATGACAAGAATAAAATCTTCTCAAGTCATCCCTGTGCGGTTGTAATATCTACAAATGAAATAAAACTAATGAAAGTTTTTCTTTTGTTTATATAGTCATTATGCAAAGCTCAGCGAAAACAAAGTACAGTAAGCCAACTGGTGTGGAATTCTACAATCAATTTGTCAGAAGTTTCGTCACACCCTAGAAGAGAGCGACCGAACCACCAAAATTAAAAGAATTGGTCAATTCATTGCAGCCGTTTTCCTGCGAATGGCTAACTCGCCCGGATTTTGCCCTATCAGAGTACTCTGATGCCATCCTTTCGAATCTGGAAGTTTTGAATAATGCTAATCCCAATATAGTACCAAGAGCAATTCTTCAAAAATTAGACACGAAATATGCTCCACTAGAGAATGAGCTAACGAAGCTGAATTCACTCAACAGGCTTAATCCGACTGCAAAAGACGCAAAATGCATACTACGTTCGGTGATTCAGACTGATGAGGAGTTTGATAGAGCTATCGACCAGATGTACCAGATTTCAAATGCAATGTTTTGCATTGCTACAAATCAAATTGTTGCAAGGGAACTGGTTCGTCACCCGGAAACTTATGCAAGCAAGATAGAAGTTTCCGATATTCACAGAGAAAATTTTAAGAAGAAAAAGGATGCAAAGTCCATGAAAAATTATTTATTAAAATTGTATAACGAAGAAGTTCGGGCAGCAACAGAAGCAAGTACAAGTCAGGTGATGAAAGCCTTCGATTCATCTGATGATGACAAGCATAGTGTCTCGTCATCATCAAGTGAAGGTGAATCAGTGAGAACAAGCTGCACAAAACAACTGGCAGAAAAGCAAAAGAAGGTAGGAAGCCAAAAGCCCAAAAATGTGGGGAAACATCCACATCGCGTAGGCTGTTCAACAATGCCAAGCTCTTGAACTACTAATTAGTGATGAGGAGCTTTCGCAGAGTGCAACGACTAGCAAGCAGCAAGAACAATCAACAGTGCAAGCTAGCTTGAAGAAGAAGTCCAAGAGAAGAGGGCTTGAGCCTCTAAAAACATTTTCTGAACAATTTTGGTGTTACAAATTTTCATGTTGTGAAAAACTTATATAATAATTGTGTGCTAAAAATATTTCTGGTACTTGATAACACCTCAATATACTCACTGATGTCCTTGACCTACAACACACAGGCATGTGGATTACACAAGAATCGTTAATAGCTGAAATATTTTTGCTTGAAACTGCATTCATAATGCTGTAGATAGAAACACAAATGTGAATTTAGTGCTTTTGAGTCTCTCTTGACCAGCAATTAAGAAACCACTGCAAATAGTGGAGAACTTGATAATATAGAAAAGTACTTGCTTATGGTATTTTTTATTGCTTTGGAACTTTGCATACATGCTCACGCTACGTTTTATAGCATGAAATAATCATTAATGATGCAGATAAAAATGTCCTCAAATATTGAAGTCACACATTGCAATCCTTCTGATACAAGTTGAACATCACGTATTCACTATTTGAAAAGCAAGGAGTATGTTCTCGTTCTGTTCTAAGTGATATATCACATGTATTTTCTTTATTGGTTTGAAGCATTTTAGAAACATCCTCCTGCTACTTTTTATTTTATGAAATATGCAGTGATGAGACAGAAAAGATAATGTCTTTAAATCTTGTAGATCTTTATTGATTCAGATAAACAAAAAAATAATATGCCGAGATGATATCAAAAGCAGCATAGCAATACAGATTGCAATAAGAGTGTGAATTGACTACTTGATACATTGTGATACTTCTGATACAACTTGAAGATGATGTATAAAAGACCCCGTGAAATTTGCACACGCAAAATTAAATAGGCCAGTCAAAAATATAAAATTATTAAATCATAAATTTCTTAATAAATATGATGAACGACATATAGAGCCCGTATATCAACATGAGTAACACATTGTTTCATAAGAATCTTTGTATTAAGCTGCAGAGCAAAATATGTAACTATCATTGGCCTCATCTGAGTCACTGTCAGTGTCTTTGAGTAAATCCTTTAAAACATCTTTAGTGCAATCTTCTGACTTGTTAAAAGAGATGTAGTTGAAATTTTTTATTTTTATACAAAATTAAATGTTGTTCAGAAATGTTTCATGAAATTTAATCTCTTTTCATTTTCATCCATCAAAACCGCAAAAATAAAGTCTGATCAAATATGGCTTTGACAAAATTGCAAAATCAAATGCTCACAAAATTAAGTACGAATAAGCTATATGCCTGTGACATGGCACTATAGTTTTAAATGGAACTTTCAAAACTCAGGAGTATGTGTTTCTTACGCACTATATCATGTATTACATGGCTATGATGTATTTTCTCTATTCCTTTGAAACACTTTACAAACATCCTCCCACTACTTTATGCACCATGAAATATGCACTAATTAGAGAAAAGATAACAGCTGGAAATACTGCAGCTCTTTCTTTATTCATATGAACAAAGAAATAATAGCTGACATGATATGAAAACCACTGTAGCAATACACATTGCGATAACAGTATGAAATGAACATGTGGCACATTGTGATGATTCTCCTGGAGGTTGAACATGACGTATTGAGTACTTGAAAAGACAGGAGCATGTTCTCATTGTGTTATAAATGGCTTTATTACATGCCTATCATGTGCTCAGTATAGCTTTAAACGGAACTTTCAAAAGCCAGGAGTATGTTTTCCTTCTGTACTAAGTTAATTTTTTGCATACCAAGATTGCTTCGACCTCGACAAACATTGAAAACACAGGAGTATGTTTTCATTATGTAGTAAGTGGTAGGTTATATAACTATGATATATGATGAGTGAGAAGATCCATCGGACCTTGTGATACATTGAAAACACAGGAGTATGTTTTCATTATGTACTAAGCGGTAAGTTATATAACTCTGATATATGATCGTTTGAAAGGAACTTTGCTGAACATCCTCGCACAACCTCCAATGTAACAATGTTTGCACCCACAAGAGCAAGAAAGTAATGCTTCAAAGCATATAAGCAGGAGGATAAAGAAATAACATGAAAGTTTGAAATTTTAGTGACCAACTGAAAATTCATATCAAAAGCACCATAGCAATACAGATTGCGATAAGAATGTGAATTGACTACTTGGCACATTGCGATACTTCTAATACAACTTGAACATGATGTACCGTATTGACTATTTGAAAAGCCAGGAGTATGTTTTCGTTATGTATAAAGTGGATAGTATATATGTCTATGACATGGCGGTATGGTTTAAATGGAACTTTCAAAAGCCAGGAGTATGTTTTCCTTCCATACAAAGCAAATTTTTTGCATGCTATGACATATGTGTTTCATTGGTTTGCAACTTCGCAAACATCCTCCTGCCACCTTTTGTACCATAAGATATGACAGCAAAAATAATGCCTTGAAATACTGCAGCTCTTTGTTCATTCACGTGAACATAGAAATAATAGCAGAAATAATATTGAGACTATCGTGGCAATACAGATTATGATAATATCATGAATTCAATACTTTAAGCAGTCTGATGCTTCTGATAGAAGTTAAGAATGACATATGCATTATTGGAAAAGTCAAATGTTTTGATTACATACTAAGTCCATTGGTTGCATTATATGACCATGAAATCATTTGTATAATTCCAGAATCGAACTTTGCAAAACATCCTTGTGCGACCCTTGATATGATAGAATCAGCACTAATGAGACAAAAGAAACAAATGCCTCAAATGTTGCACCACGAAACAACAGATGTTCTCATCTAAAGTGACCTAGAACTTGAAATAAATCTGGAAGATTCATGGGACCTTGTGATACATTGAAAACACAGGAGTATGTTTCATTAAATAGCAAGTAGTTAGGTTATATAATCATGGTATATCATCAGTGGCAAGATCGCTTCAACCTTGACATACATTGAAAACACAGCACTATGTTTTCATTTCGTACTAAGTTGCACGTTATATAACTATAGTATATGATGAGTCACAAGGTCCATTTGACCTTGTGATACATTGAAAACACAGGAGTATGTTTTCAATATGTACTAAGTTGCATGTTATATAACTATGATATATCATGAGTGAGAAGATCCATCAGACCTTGTGATACATTGAAAACACAGGAGTATGTTTCATTACTTAGTAAGTAGTTTGGTTATATATATATAATCACGATATATCATCAGTTGCAAGTTCGCTTCAACCTTGACATACATTGAAAATACAGGAGTATGTTTTCATTATGTACTAAGCGGTAAGTTATATAACTCTGATATATGATGAGTGAGAAGATCTATCAAAGCTTCTGATACATTGAAAACACAGGAGTATGTTTTCATTATGTACTAAGTGGTTAGGTTGTATAACTTTGATATATGATAGTTTGAAAAGGGCTTTGCTGAACATCCTCCCATGAGAAAGAAAGCCAAAAGCTCCATGGCACCTTGTAATACAGTGAAAACACAGGAGTATCTTTTGAATGTGTACTAAGTGGTTAGTTTGGTTACATTATATAACCATGACACAGTTAGTGTAGCTTTAATGTAGAACTTTGAAAAACATCCTCCTGCAACCTTTTATATCACAGAATCTGCATCACTGAGGCAACACAACAAATGCCTCCGATGTTATACGATGAAACAACAGACATTGTTATATAAAGTAACTGACAACTTGAAAGAAAGCCAAAAGCTCCATTTCACCTTGTAATACATTGAAATGACACGAGTATGTTTTCATCATGTATGAAGTGGTTAGGTTATAAAACTATGATATATGATCCTATGAATGTGACTTTAGTGAACATCCTCCCATGATCTCCAATGTGACAATATTGGCACTTTCAATAGCGAGACAATAATGCTTCAAAGCATATAAGCAATTGGATGAAGAAATAACGGAAAAAATTTTGAAATTTTAGCCACCAACTGAAAACTCAAAATGTTTTACGTTGTGTGCATGAAAGTTTAAACAGTTATAAAATCTTGTACTTTCAATGAAATATCTTGAAACATTCAGTATTTATTTAGAAGTTTCACAAAAAGATAACGATTGAAAAATATGTTTTTCATTTGTTAAATCTGCCATTCCAGGAGGGGGAATACATTGGATATTTTTTTCTATTGTACGTACCAATGTTTAAACAGCAATATCTCTGAAAATACGTGTTGCAATTTTATGAAATTTCACTGTGGGATATTTTAGACAGATATTAGTGTATTTAACCTGAAATGAACAAATTCTGAAAAAAATCAAAAAAGTTATAATATCTAATTCATATATGAGATTCCAGGTATTGAGTCTCATTATAGTTAAATGTCTTATAAAGTAGGTCATTATACTTTACGATCCTGGAAGTATTAAACGAAAGGAATTATTTAAATAACTGGCTTGTGGCAGCCAAGCGTTCATAGCGACGTTGCTTTTTGATCCTTTGATGTCAGCTCTTCCTATCATTGCGAAGCAGAATTCGCCAAGCGTCGGATTGTTCACCCGCCAATAGGGAATGCGAGCTGGGTTTAGACCATCGTGAGACAGGCTAGTTTTACCCTACTGTTGAATGGTTGTTGCAATAGTAATTCTGCTCAGTACGAGAGGAACCGCAGATTCAGACAAT
>JAODVM010156072.1:0-14761 GCA_025400095.1 Phenganax marumi
ATGGTTCAATTAACAACTCAGCAGCGAACATGTCTCACTTGGGAAATAACTTTGCTTTGTTTCCCATGCTATTCCTAAAAGGCTGCAAGAATGTGATTTCGACCGGCAATTTTTATTCGAAGAGTAATGTGGTCATGTTTTGCTGTTGTAAAATAAATAAGATAATTCATGGGAAATCTAAAATCTCTTCTTTTTCCCTATGTAAAATTTAAATCGTTCAACTTAATGTAAGTTGCGCCGTAGCTTGTTGAAATTTCATCTTTTTTAAACACACTGTATACCTTTACACACTGTATACCTTTTTTTAGTTTTATCTGCAATATGTTACTTCCTGTCTTGGTACTTGTACAAGCCAGAGGAAAGCGATCAAGAGAAGGAATGTTGTGAGCTGATAAAAGACCCCGAAGTCTTGATACAAAATGGAAAAGAAACTAAATTGTAGTTATGCCGTATGCAACATGATTAGCCTTACACCTCATTCAAAAAAGGTAGTTTTTTTATTCAGAAAACCATAAAATATATTTACTCTAAGCCTATAGATCTAAGCATACAAAAAATCATGCATGTATATTGTTTTTGTTTTGCAAGAATACAGTGCAGATAGCCAGTTGGAATAGCACCATTCACTGACCGTTTTCGCGCTCACCGTTCTGGGGATATTCAATCAATCACTTTATTCATCAAAACTGAAAAAAAGTCCGTTTCTATTAGCTTTCGTAAATTTTTTAATACTCGGGATCCCCTTGTCTGGCGTAGTGGGCATCTGTTGCACAAATTCGTATAATACAAATTGTGATAAAATCGCTTTACCTTAAACCCGTGATCTTGACCGACTACGTTTATTAAAAACGAAGCATTCCTTTAAATTTAAATCAAATTGTAAATATAGAAAAGAACCGAAAAGTGTACATTGCAATAGTGACCGAATGTCTCAATAGATTTAGAGCAGAACGATCACGAATACTATGTCAAAGACAAAATTATAGTATAACTAAAGCTGTATCTAACTTGAGGATCTAGTATAGAATACATTCAACATATATGAGTAATATTATGATAAAGAAACTGAACAGTGACCATGAAAAAACTTGATCGCCAATTCGCCATTGTTAGAGCTATACTTTGTTTTGCCTCATAATTATGAGCTTGAGACCTAGTTTAAAGCATCCCTTCATCTTTATCACGTCACCCAGAAAAATGTTCATCTAGGACCGGCTGTTCGAAAGGTGAACAGCGCTATGCACTGGATAATGATTTTTTCCGCCTTCGTAAAATTTTCCATCAATCTTTATAACATAAAATTAGTTTTACGACTGATATATCGATAGATTAAAGTCTGTAATCTTTATACTGTTGAGCAAAATGGAAGTGTCGGCATTTCAGTTCGATTTCACGAACGTTGAAAAATTCACTATCCAGTGAACAGGGCTATATCTAACTTTCAAACAACAGGTTCCTATATTTTGTACTTGTGACATTTAAAACTTGCACTCAAAGGCATGGTAAAACTATAGCAAGATGGCGGACAGCGAATTCAGTTGCTCACACGGATGGACGACGAGAGTATTGCATTTGGAGATGGACAATAAAGAACAAATTTTGAATTGAACAAAACGTAGAGAATCTATTATATTACCATACCAAGAAAGAGCATCTTAAATTAAGCAAAACTGCAAAGTTTGGTTGCGAAATGTTAAAATATGCGGAAATTATAGCCCGGCGAAGTTTGCTTAGTTTTGAATATTTTTGTAGCTATTACATGCGGAAATCGCTAGCATTTTTGGCTCAAATGTGCTAGCAATTTTGGCACGTAGCACAAAAATATACAAAATTTACTAACTTCGCAGGCAGGACTAGTACTATATTTTCTACATTTTACAATGCCATGCAACCACACTTTGTAATTTTACTATAAAGTTAAGAATGCTCTCTTCAGCTGTGGTGATGGATTCAACTGAATCAAGCTATAAGGCAAATTGTGCATCGTCGGAAAACGCTTCTCTCGGCATCTGCCTTACTTCGTGTAACTATTCCGTTCAGCAACACTACAAGTTTTTAGGGAGCAAAGAAAATTCCAGCCACAATTCTCTCGGAGCGGCATAGTTAATGTTTGTTACACTTGAAAAAAATGCGAACGATTTTCTTCATAGTGCATGACAATGCAGAGATAAGTGATTTTCAAGCGCTTTCCACTCCATACAAAGACATTGGAAACTAAACCACTCTGGCATACCAACCAAACATTCGGCGGGCAATGCAGATTGCGAAGAATCGTGCTACCGTGCATTTGCTGCAGATCGTGATCATTTCAGTCAAGCTATAATTTCAGGTACTGATAGTAAAAGTGTTATAACCAAAAAGTATGATATTTTGATTAGAAAGATAGAACAAACTAGAACTGGTATTTAGTAGAAATGCATGCGTTTATGTTCAAGCAGTTAAGTTACGTAATTATTAATACGTCATGATAGTCATCTTTTTCTCAGGCCGTCATTATGATGACCAAGCCGTTATAATGCTCAGTTTTGAAGGTGTGTTAGATTCCACTGGGGCTAGTATTTATACATCGCAATTCATCGCAATTCATCGGCGATCCTATTGTTTTTGATTATTTGTGCTTTAAGTTCTTTGTCTGTTCGAACATATATTCTGTTTCATTGGTCATCATGCAACAATTGATCGGCAATCATCGCCGATGAATTAGTATATTTACAAGATATGAAAACGAGGCCAGTAACCTGTGGCGACACAGAATTATTTCTATTTCAAACGTTGAGTAAATGTAATCAACAGCAAACATGAACAATCAGCTTTTCTAGTCTTGGACAATTTTTTATACGTTAGGCCTATATAGTTATAGAAGACGCATCTCTGCAGCGTTTAGCAAACATGTGGAGACATTTGAAGAAATATACAATGCTAACTTTCGAACCGGAAAAACTGCTCTGCCTTTGTGAACATGATTGTGAACTATGCTGCCATATCGCTAAAAGGTATAGTTTTGAAGAGCCCTCCTTTCCTTGAAGAATTCTGCATGCTCTGTCCATCTCACCCCCGCCCCCTCTCAAATCTGATAGTTCCAACACATTGGCCTTACAAAGCTTGTTTATTGTCTTGTTCACTTAGTGCTCAATCTCTTGTTCCCTCACTTGAGATATTTTGACTTTTTAATCATTAGTTCAAAGCACACCTGCATGTCAACATCAATAATTTTACATATTTCGCCAACCACATTAGATCTTGCAAAACAATGTAGTAAATTCATTGACCAAGGCTTCTTTTTCTTTGCTTTGGTGTTGATATATTTCACACTGTCGATAAATATCCGTATTTACTTGATGCATGATTAAACAGAAAAGAAAACTTATCCTGCCTTCATTAAACAAAAATAATGAAATATACTAGATCATATATCGTGTGTCAAACTCTCGTAACATCAGACTTCTCGACTATTAAAATAATGGCTCCCAAATGAGCATTTTCTTTCTTGTCGCTATGCACGAGTGAACTAAACTTCGCATAGCTAACGACATGCCATTAAAACTTGAGTGCTTCAGCCATGTAGCCAATTAAGGAACTGAGCAGAAATCTTGAAAGCAAGCCCTGTCGTCCAAACTTACAATTTCAGTATATGAGCACATATTAGTTAAACTGTTGTATGTTTTATGTTCGCCTGCACATTCCGCGAATGCATATCTTTCTACTATAGCCTTTATATTCACCATTTCAAGTACAGCACTTGCAGAAGATCAACAAGCTGTAGAATTTATATTAGTAGATGGACACGTAACTTAAGACACGAATAGTCTATAGACTTTTCATTTCGCAGTTGTGTATAAAACGATTTTTTTTACAATTTAAAGTTTTACGTACGTGCACGTGAATGTGAAAAACGCGACAGTGGAAAGCAGTCCAAACAAAAAGATCTTATTTGCTGGGAAAATCTTCGGCTTTATGACTCTTGACTTTTTTCAATATGGCGGCGATGACGTATACAGGTGCACCAACTAATATTAATTTACGATTTGAGTTGAATACGTTGCAAAAAATTAATCACACTGACCTGCTGCCGAATAAGTGTCTTGCTGTTTTCTCTTTGAGAAGGAAAATAGCTTGGTGTTGGACGGACTAATAAGGTTGCCATATAGACGGTGATTCAACCTGGAATGAAAATGTGCATGGTAATTAATCGTAACGACATTCTTCAAGAGTAACATAAATTTTGAAAGATGTAAAGAA
Organism: Phenganax marumi; assembly: GCA_025400095.1. NCBI lineage: Eukaryota > Metazoa > Cnidaria > Anthozoa > Malacalcyonacea > Clavulariidae > Phenganax > Phenganax marumi. Next base: position 4,240 of record JAODVM010156072.1, read on the forward strand.
AGAGCTTTTTTTAACTATTAAAGCACTTTCTGAACAAAGAAAACACTTTAAGATCAATGATGCTGGGAAGTTATATTCTTTAATAAAGAAGAAGTCGTCGAATGCACAACAGCCTCGGACACGTCTGGCGTCGGTTGTACGAAGCCCGACGTTTACGCCCCGTTTACAGGGTACCGGATTCGCATGGCCACGGCATCGACTTTAGCCACTACCGTATTTACTCGATTGAGCGCCGCTCTCGAATGAGCGCCGCATTTGAGATCAAATTTTTTAAAGAGCGCCGCCCCCGAATGAGCGCCGCACAAGTTATTTTTAATTGCGGCGCTTAATAGAAGCACCGTCAGAATCGTTGAAAACGCTAATACAAAACAACCGTAAATCTTAAATCAACCTCGGAAATTTATTTTCTTGTATTACAAGGCTTTTTAGTTCAAAGTATTACAATACTTTTTAGTTCAAACTTCTTTATATTACTGTTAAAAGTTATAGTTATAATTCACAAATAAAAGATTTTTTAAAGAGCGCCGCCTGTGAATGAGCGCCGCATCTGAAGCTCTGAAAATTTAAAGAGCGCCGCGGCGTTCAAACGAGTAAATACGGTATGCGCTTAGTTTTGTTCTAACAACTTTTTCTAAGACTAGTTGTTATTAAGTTCTGCAACATTATCATAAAGTTACGAGACAAACTGGTCTCGAAACTGCGCAATTTAATGTCGTGACCATGCGAATCCGGTACCGTGTAAGCGGGGCCTTAGCTTAAACGATGGATAAGTTAGAATGTCAAGACACTTTCTTATATCTTGCGAATTTTTCAAATTTATTCCTGTGAGCTAAACCTACAGTTATATTCATAATTGTAGTATTCAGTTAAAGGTCTTTCAGTTTGGTTGAAATAGGAAGTTATGAACATGATTTCTATTTTGAGCTTATCCACCGTTGAAGCTCACGAAACCGGCACCTGGACGCATGGTTACCATCGATCATGACTGGCGTTATTTTATCTTTCCAGTCACATCACTGCTTCTAGCCTATGGCCCGTGCATATGGGCCGGGTTATCTTGTTTAACCAAGATGACTACGTAGTAGTGAGATTCCACCATCTAGCTATAAGCTGGGTAGGCCTGGATTCGCTAAATGATTCGCTTCTTAAGTTATTAGTTGGAAAATCATTATTTTTTGTCGAGTTCATGAAAACTATCTGATGGAAAGTCATGTGGACTCTTTGGATTTTCATTGTAACTGCAAAACTTTCATACAGTCGATGTATAAGGTTCATCTGAGTATAACATACAAAAAGATGAAGAACAATAAAGTTGCAAATGGATATGGTGTTTTTTGCACTTCTCGTCACGTTTTTAGACAAAGAGATCAGTTTCACGTCGTTCAGTGCAGTCATCACAAACTTTGATATAGTCTACCATTATTTTGTCTCTCGCATACAAGTATGGCGATATGTAGCATCGGACTGATGTGAATAAGCAGTAGTAATGGAAAGCCTTTAATATATTTAAAACAACTTTGTCTCATAGCTATGAATGAAGAGAAAAATTCATTTGAAAAGGAGGAGATTCCTTTTGTCCCAAACACCGATGGAAAGAAAGTAACCTTGAGGTTTGGATGGGGAAAATTTCACCCAAACTGTTTACAGATATTCAACGGTCCAAAGTCATTTATAGTTTCCTTGGTTCTATACACCGTATGTCAAAGTAAGTTTGATACATTTGGAGTTTACATTATCTTATCCAGACCCAATAACTATAATAAACTAGGCAGGTGTCGTAACTTAACATATATGGTAAAACAAACTGAGTCAAAGTCTGGTTAAAATAGTACTGGACACCATACACTTTGTTTTTGTCTGGAAAATAAGATTGTTTTGTTTTACACATTTTCTGTTGAAAAGCCGTTTATCATCAAATCAAATCAAAGGCATGCGCCCTTTACTCAATTTTGACGCGCAGGCTACGTTCCGTGCATGTCGATGGATTGTTTCCAGGTTAACTATGCGGACATGCGATGAAGTACATGATCAGGTCTTAAAGGAACGAAGTTGACTGGTCGCAGCAGCAAGTGACAAAGTCTTTCGAATTGGATACATGCAATGTTACTAATCACGAGACTGAAAAGGTTGAAAATTTTCTCGATTACTAATTTGGGCTTCTTTCTTTCATCCAAGAATGCGTCAACCTATCGGCTATGTCGTTTGCCAGCTTTTGAGCAATGGATGAGTGAAAAGAAAAGTCGTTACAGTAATGCATTCGGGTCATTATCAAACACTCTAATCAGGTGAATTCAACACAAATTTGCACTTTTTCAAATAGTACATATTTCTTTCAGCACTCGTTGTCATTGGTCTCACAACTCTAACTTTGCCCAGCATTGAGAAGAGATTCAGCTTGACTTCCAAAGAGATTGGTATTATTATGGCGTCGAATGATGTTACTGCTCTGGTCGTGGTCATATTCATCAGTTTCTATGGTGATTATGGCAACAAAATTCGATGGATCGCTGGAGGAGGAGTTCTGTTGAGTAAGACCCGGTTTAAAGCACAAACGTTTCATGCGCTTTACCAAATGCAAATCGACTTAAACAAGCACAAGCAAAGCCGTGAATGATGGTTAAGTCGTTTGCATTCTGCTCTGCGTAATAATCCATCTGGACAAATTATGTATATGACCATATGAATGAGCGTCTAATGTAAAGAAGAGCCCATCACTAATGTAAAGAAGGGATGAACCATCACTGCGTCAGAACAAACCAGAAATAAAGTGAATGTACCCACTCCAGCCTAAACCAAACGAGCACTGAATTCTTACCGGCTATTTCAGATGATTCTGTTACGGTAACAAACGGTTAGTACTGACGCTAAAGCAATCATCTATATTTTTGTTTTAGGTTTTGGTGCATTACTGTACACACTTCCACACTTTCTCATTGGTACGTACGAGCCGTCGCTGACTGGTCCCCGCGGGTCAACGTGTTTCAGCGGTAACTTAACAAAAAGCGAAGATCAGTGCAACCTAGACAGCGATAGTCGTTGGTATTACATGGCAATATTTGTGCTATCTCAGCTTATCATGGGAATCGGAATATCTCCGTTTTACTCACTAGCTGCCGCTTACCTGGATGAAAACGTTCATCCAAAACAAATATCAATCTATTTGGGAATTTGGATTTTTGCTACTTTTCTCGGCCCAGGTGTCGGAATGATGGTCGGCGGGAAATTTTTGAGTATCTACGTTGATTTGAAACAGGTAACCCATGGATCTGATGTTCCCTTGAAAGCATTCATGCATGACTTTTGACATGGCGTGCGAATTCGCAGGCCCTCCATTAGGTGTCGTCGTCGTGTTACGCGCATGAATACGAATTTTCTCTGATCCCTGACCCGAGTCCTAACCTTGCTATAACCAACTGATTAATCAGAACTGGTGACTGCAGCACAACGATATAACCCTCTATGTCGATCTTGCGTGCATCACGGTTAACTGGATTCGCTGAAGAAATAACCCAAACTCTGTACTCAATGGCACGCCAAAATCATAGGCTTCAAGCCAAAGTCGGATGTCTGTAGAGTTTTTAATCTGCGGTAAAATAGTTGTATAGTCGAATTTCGCCTTAGCCAGTAAAGTTTTTGTTGCTGTTAGCGAGGCTGACTCGGAAATCATACAACTGCGTAGAATAATTTACCTAACTTCTCCTTCAAGAACTTTAGATTAGCGTCTATTCATTTATCATTTATAGCCTGAGGGTATGAACTTAACGCAGCGTGATCCCCGATGGATAGGGGCGTGGTGGCTAGGATTTCTGATCTTCGGTGTTCTGACATTTATTTTCTCGATGTTACTTCTCGGATTTCCGCGAGAACTCCCCGGAGCCAAAGAAATGCGAGAGGAGCACATCAAGAAAGGCCACATCAGGAAAGCTAGAAATTCCGAGAAACCAAAAGTAAAAATGATCATTCCGGAGTTGAAAGCATTGTTAACCAACTGGACCTTTCTATTCAACACCTTGGGTTTGTCAGCTACCCTGTTGTTCTTTGGCTCTCTCGGTCCGTTTTTGCCAAAAATACTTCAGTTGAAGTTTGGATTACTTCCGGATGAAACTGGATATTTCTTAGGTTCAATAATTACACCGTCAACGGCAGGTATATAGTAGCGACAGGGATATTGGGTCACTTGCTCGTTGGAAGGCTCGTTATAGAAGGCCTTGGTCAAACGCCACTCTTCTCTTGCGCCGAACCCTAAAGTCTTTGTTTGATGCCATGGGATCGGCACATGAAAGGAGTGACGTTTGACTTAGGCCGACTTTATTAACCCAAGACCTTTGAAAGTTTGAAAACTAAAAAAAAAATTAAAATTTAACTGATTTTTTAAAACTCAGACAAATACAACTTACATCAAATAATCGTCAAAAACGTTTATTGTGGAATATGTTTAGCCTGGTTTCCATATGGTCGTAAGTGTCGTAAACGAAGAGCCACGATATCTCTGAACAGCCAAACTATTCTATCATCTAAGAATCTTATACAAAAACGTACAAATTGTTTACTAATACTTGCTTTGCTAATAACTCGTTTCAAACTGTTCTATTTCGGCTGATAAGAAAGATCACGACTATAGCTTTACGACAGTTACGACCATGTGGAAACCAGGCTTAAGTAATTGATGAGGCTAAACTCTAACATGATGCAGTATTTTGGTCACAAATAATTCGGTACACCATGTAATTCTGTACAACAACTTTAACGAAGTTAATGGAGGTATTATTAACTTTGATGCAAACTAAGTGCCCAAATTGAAATTCTGTTTATGCTTTTTCTTCCTCAAATCTTGCTTTTACGTACCATACAGACTGCCGCTTGCATCTCAAATGGCAGTTTTTCTCACAAAAACATTACGTTAAATATCCACCTATAACACGATGTGTTTGTGTTACTTTAGCTGGAGTCATCACTGGATCGATCATTTTGAAAAGATTTTCCCTTAAAAATGTTTGCAAGTACTCAGCACTGCTATTGTTCATTGTGCACGTGCTTGGAATTTTATTTCCGCTGTCGTTTCTTATTGACGGCTGCAACAATATCAATCTCGCTGGTGTTACGTTGCCATACACTGAAATGTGAGTACTGGTATAATGGTAGAATGCTTGTATCATCAAATGTCTCAAAATCACTTTAAAGAAGATTTAGAGGAATGAAACGGCTAGTGTTCAGTTACAGCGATGTATAAAAAAAGTTCATAGAACTTATCATCGCAAGTCAAGTTCTGCCTTGGAATAAAAGGAAAACCACGCTTGCATTTATTTTCCAGTTTGTAAAACGCTATCCTTTAGAAAGTACAGCGTTTTAAAACGTGCAAAATGAATAAAAATTAAGGCGTGTTTTGAGAAATTCGACTGAATCTCGATACAACAACAGCCGGAAAAAGTATTTCGACTCAAATATCAATACAAAAACAAGCCTTGCACCCCTAAATAGACATGTGAGGAACCCCTCCGGTTCGAACCAGCGGATTAGCGAAACTTCGAGTGAGGTTTTACATAGCTCGCTATCACGAACTGAGAAGGACAAACTGTGTTGGCAAAAAGATGAAGAAAAACCAAACTTGACTGATCAGTTGCTCGTTTTATGCCGTTATCTTTTTCCGCACGTTCTCTAAGCTCCAGCTTCAGAGAAGGAGATAGCCTTGTTGATGTTATGACAAAGAGCGCTTGGGGCCGGCTACATTCTGCACATGCGCAGATTGGGTTGTGCAGAATTATATACAAACTATTTCAAATTTTATTTTAGAACCACAAGTCAAGTAAGAGAACCAATTCCGTCCTCAGGAGCACTCTCTATGACAGCAACATGCAATAAAAATTGTCAGTGTTCTCGAAGTCGCTTCTCTCCAATCTGTGGTTCTGACAATATTACCTACTTTGATATGTGCCATGCAGGCTGCAAAGTGCGCTTTCCGAATATGGTAAGACAATTTTGTCCTTCCGTTTTGACAAAAACATGGGTTCGCAACAATTAAACTACCGTTTCTTAAATATGACACGGGAAACCGTTCTACGAAAAGCATCCTTTTTGATGGTAGAAAACGTTGTTTACGTGTAGACGAAATGGTGAAATGAGAAATAAACTTCAGTTTTCGATAAAATCTGGATAAAAGTCAATGTTTGTTCTTAATATGGGCTTTGCTGCTTGAATGTTAGTCATGAACACGAATGTTTTAATCGACAATCAGTCTTTTCGCTTAATTGTAAGGTTTCATGTCTTCGACTATGAACTGGGGAAAGCATTTTTGACCAAAGAATTAACCACGTTGTGTGTCTAGGTGTGTACCTCTTTTCTCCCTAGACTTACGCAAACTGCTCATGTATCGCCAATTCTAAATCAAACCCGGGACCGGGGACAGCAACACAAGGCATGTGTGATCGCGGCTGCAAAAACTTTGTTTTCTTTGCGGCGTTAGTCGTGACAAATGTTGTGCTGCAGTTTGTCAAGATGGTGCCTGATCGAACTGTCGTATTAAGGTAGGACGGGATATTTCATTTTGAAAGCAAGGGAAATGCTTCTTAGTGGGCAGTAACTTTTGAGGTTCACTGCCACTGACGGGGACTCAAGTCTAGTTCACAACAGCAATTTCGTCGACGGTTTAAAGGCCCAGACACACCGGACGCGATTCGGCAAAGCGACGCGATTTTTCAAATTTTGAAAGCGAATAAATCGATCCATGGAAGAATATATTAAAAGACATGTAGACTAAATAACTAAAAATATCATATCGCCTTTTTATATCTGGAGAATCTCAAGTAGAATCAAAGTTACCAGTCAATGAAAGTCGAAAAATCGCGTCGCGTTGCCGAATCGTGTCCGGTGTGTCTGGGCCTTAATTCTCACGACACGTGGTTGAATCAGTAGCATTTGAGCACACTTAAAATGCCTTTGCTTTAAAAATGGGTCTCACAAATTGGCAAGTGCAGAAATCTGGTTCATCGCATACTGGAGAACGAGAAAAATCGCCGACGAGATTGCGAATGTGAACCAAGCTTTACTCGTTTCTTTTTCTGCATTAGCTATATTGTGAGCAAGCAGTGAATATTAAGCTTAGTCTCTTCGCTACCATTCTATGTAGATGTGACCTAATTAACGGAAAAGTGTATTAATCGTTGTAATTTCTTCTAAGACCGCCTGACTACTCAAAACGTCAAGTTTTTTGTTCTGATATTTCGATGCATATTTATCTTTACGCGTATTTGCTACGGCCTGCGTTGCTTCTTTGCTATAGATGCGTTCCTGATAACAAACGTGCCTTTGCCAATGGTATTCAATATGTTTTCATGAAAACACTGAGTTTTCTTCCTGGTCCAATATTATTTGGTCATGTCGTGGACTCTTATTGTACAGTATGGCAGGATACGTGTGGCGTGAAAGGAAGATGTTTTGATTATGATGTGGACAGTTTGAGTACTGCCGTTTGTGTCTTAGGGATCTCTTTAACAAGTGAGTACAAGGCGGAAATACTAGATCACTGGAGTTATTCCAATTTCGCCGATGTTCTCAAACTCTGCGCTTGACTATATTGTATATGAAGCTAAGGCTCGATGATAGTCATGTAAAACTATCGGAACAAAGGCAGTTTATCTGCAGCCACTTTGCACAAGCGGGGCACCAGAACGTGCACTTTTAACTTGTCAACATGCTACAGCGCATGCTTTCCGATGCACAAGGCGCTCTGACCTTGAGAGCGAGTGGGTGCAATGGAGAATAGATGGCCATTAGAGACAATACTAGTACAGCAAAGTACTATTTCTCATCCATTGTGTACAATTTTCTTTCAAGGCTTGTCTGCAGTTTTTTACTTCCTGTCATGGTATTTGTACAATCCAGAAGAATTTGATCAAGAGAAGGAATGCTGCGATCTGATAAAAGATGCAGAAGTCTTTCTGCACAACGGAAAAGAAACCAAAGTGTAAGCCCCACTGTTAAGGTTGCCTGAAATGACGAGATTTTTTTAACTTCATGTCAGGCAAACAAACAATGCTGTTGGACGACTTTTCCTATTTGAACGCCTGTGCAACGATAAAATGAAAGGAATCCACCCTTTATGTCTGAAACTATCTTCAACATCAATTGAAAACTTTTCATCCGCCATTTTTTTTATATATACTTATCCGTAAAATCGCAAAATCAGTGCACATTTGAAACAGACTATAAAGTGCATACAGATAATTAGCTACAAAGTTATCTTTAAAAGTTAATAAAAAATCGTAACCCTTTTTGGGCATAAATTCTTTGGCGCAAGTTCCTTTTTTGGCATTTTCTAAATAGAAGGAAGGTCTCTTCTTCGGGAGTAATTCATAGAGCGTTGTACCAAAAAGTTACCAAATAATACACAAGCAATTGAGGATGGTAGCATCACGTTTTCTATTATATAAACATAAGTGGCATACAGAGATTGTTGGCCACTGAGAAAAATCGTTTTTTAACACACGTAAAATATACGATATTTCTACGGGTGAAAATATAATTTTTGCTAACTACACCGCATGGTGTAGTTGGTCATTGGAATTTGGCGTACTCGGTCATGGGGCGATTTTAGTCGACGGATGTCAACTTGACTTGCAATTTGTTGATCTTACCACACTTTAACTATTCATCTGTTATTTGGCATGATAAAAGCTAATCTCTCATGTCCATAACTTATAGAAATTACTAAAGAGAGCCACACAGATAATATAACTAGTTCTGACTGTAGCTATACTAACACATCAACCCATCAACCCAAGTTTTAGAAGCCCTTCAATGACATCCATTAAAAAATCTCTAGGACAAACGGGATCTTGTAATGATGTTCAAAATATTAAAACATGGCACCCGATTACTTGAAAATGATGTTTCGCAAATACAACAACTCCGATTATCCATTACATAGTAAGATTTTAAAATTATGACTTCCTAGCCCAAAACAGATTTTTTAAAAAGAAGCCAGCTTCTTCTACAGTGGGGCTGTTTCGTCGAATAAATTTTTCTTAGAAGTTCTACGAGCAGCAAACGATTCCATATCTATTTCTACTTTTCGCAGTTTACATTATAGTTAGCGAGATAGTTAGTATGAAACTTTGTAATAGTAAGAGTTTGTAAAAGTAAACTAAAATTTCGTAACAGTAAATCTAATAGCAATAGCGTGGAATAGGAAACGTAGTAGTAATAAATGTAATGGTAAAGTTAATAATTTGTAATAGTATATGTACTAGTAGTAATTACAGCACCTTGTACCTGTAACTTGGCATTAGCAATACTGTAACTCTGATCATTAAAACAACGTCCCTTTGAAAACCACACAAGTGAGTGGCTACCGTGTACAAAATAAGTTTTAAATGAGAAATAAGAAAATACCTCAAAAAGCGACAGATTGAAGGACTGGGTCAAGTGTATGGTCGCCTAATTTAAAAAGAGACCGACAAAACTGTCTACTCCGTTTGGGAATTTAAAATTGTCAAGAGGAATGGCGATACAATCACCTGCCGCATGAAAAGCTCTGGTCGGAATTATAATTCAGGCTTTGGGTATAAACATGCAATTTAACAAAGAATGTGTTCCCCTGAGAATTATTTGCTTTAAAAATTAAATTTGAACTTGCCGTTGCAAGAATATGCTTCCTAGTGCGTTGATTAGAACAAGGAAAGGCAATAAACTATAGAAATTAAATCGTCTTTCTAAAGCACGACCCACAAACATGTATTACTTTGTTTCAACAAGTCAGTGACAGAACACGATTTTATTGGGTGAGCATATCCTGCAGTCAAAGGTAAATAATAGCCTGTTGGGAAACACTGGCCAAAATTTCTATTTTCCACTTCTGGTAATACAATTTCAAATGAATAAAAACATGCATCCCTCTGAGAATTTTAGCCTCAAGTATAAAATTATTTTGAGGTTTTAGTAGCGAGAATGTATTTCCCAGCCACAGGAGAAGACTAGCTAAGTATCTTGTAAAAGAATTTTTGAGGATATTTGAAAATGAATGGCTAAACGCCAGCGAACGGTTGGAAAACGGCGGTGTGCAAAAATAAATTTTCTACAGTCGTATTTTTACATATTTTTTATGTGTAACAGGAATAATCATGGAAAAAGTTTCGTGTAAAGCTTTTGCTCACACTAGTAAGCACAATACTCCTTCTCAATTAATAGTTGACCAACAGGCACACAAGTGATAAAAAAATATCAATTTTGTCCAATATTTCTAGTTGAAGAGTATTTTATCATTTCAGTTACACTGAAACAAGAGAGTATTCCAGGAAAAAAACAAGAGCCCTGATTTATTTTAATCGCTGAAATAAGTTCGTAAACTAATTGGCAATAGTCGAAATAGTTTTAAGGAGAGAACGGATAGAGTGCCATTTGTCGCACACTGACATGAAAGTTCTTTGGTTGCCCGAGTTGTAAATCTGTACTACCGTATTCTCTCTATTTAGGGGGGGGGGGGGGGGGGGGGGGGGGGGGGGGGGGGGGGGGGGGGGGGGGGGGGGGG
>JAODVM010156183.1:0-14760 GCA_025400095.1 Phenganax marumi
TATCTAAACGACCTATATATCTATATCTATACGAAAAGCCAAAAGGGCACTATTGCGCAAAATGCCACATTGAAAAAGGGCACTTTGTAAACTTTTGGGGAGGCACGTGCCCCCAGTGCCCCCCGGTTCCGACGTCCCTGCTTTGAGCCATTCAACTGAAAATGATGAGCTCCACCCGAAAAATAGTAAAACAGCGGAAAAACGTTGCTTCTTGCAAATTAATTGCAAGTACAAAACAAGTTTATAGGATTCCGCAAATGACATGAAACAGAGGCAAAGGAAACTCGTATGCATTTGCATCTTCATGGCACACCCAGAAACATTACCAGCCAACAAACAATGAACTTAATTCTAGCATTAGAAGATATATTGTCGTTCTTATCAAAATTGAATGATTTTTCGAATGAGCAATCCCTGATCTTGAGAACAACGCATCAACATTATAATTATCGCAGCCTTATAATTATCACAGCCTTACCGATGATCGCATCTTTTAAGCCATCTCTTCGTCTTCTCAACAGCAAAAATACCGCAGCTACGATGACTACAACAAGAATGACGGCGACAACGACGCCTACGATGACGCCAAGACTTGATTCAGACTCGGACTCAATCTTCCTTTGCGTCACCAGTGGTGCACTCCATTCGCCACGCTCAACCACAACGCGGTTGCTGTTCAGGCCTCGTTGTAAAAGTTGATAAGAGGAACCACTGTTGAGCGGGCCATTAACTATAGTACCGTCGCCATTGTCTGTGTAGAAGAAGGCAAATGATTTGTTGAGTACTACACTAACGTTAGTCATGAATCTTTTACCATATATGCAGAAATGAACGCTTGAGCAATTTAACACAGAATTGTGCTACATCGTTAATTCAAACATTTTTTTGTGGATTTAAAGGCCGCCAAAGCTTTCGAAACAAAGGTAAAAACAAAACTCACTGCAAATTTGCATATTTATACCATTTCCGAACACTTTAATGAAACTTTTTAAATGAAAATATTACATAAATACATATCTCCTGCAATGACGTAGCAGAGGGAGATGGGGCCCTTAGGCATATTTGGTGTGGGGGGCCCCTCTTGGGTGTTGTCATGGTTTGACTCATTGACTGAAGAGTGCTGACTGCTGAAGCCTGGAATTTTTCATAATTAGTTCGTAAGCTGTATTTAGTGCATCACTTTATAGTTGATACATTTGCTTTTAGATAAAGGCAATATATATTACTTAACATGTGGACTTCATGTAATGATGTATGATGAACTTCATGTAATGACTAATAAGAATGACTTTAATTTCCCTTCAGTTAAATTTTTAAAATCGGCTACCGTTGTTGATGGTGGCTTTCGGATTACCTAATTTAGCATTTTTCCATTGATTCTTATCCTGCAGTTTTTACATGTTTTCAATAAAATATACCGTTTCCTTTATTTTTGGGACAACAGACGGTAGGCCGTGGCCAATGGGGCCCCCAGCTGTCGGGGGCCCTTAGTTCTTGAACTAACCCTACCCAACGAGCGCTACGCCACTGATCTCCTGCAAGTCAATGGGACCATACTACATGTATATGCACTGTAACTAACTTTGATACAGTCAATTTACCTTTGACAATTTCCTGCCACCTGCTATGTAGTTATTAATCAAACAGGAGTTAGCAGATTTTTAGGCCATTCTATATATCTATACCTGCTCGTTTTTTTCTTCGCTTTGCAATAGAAAATGACTGTCCACTTCCCACAGTAAAATGTTCATATCGTTCAAAATCGGCAGATTTGAACTCTGCAGTGATGTACGGCTCTCCAGCGGTCTTGTTGTTGAAATAGCGCGTAACTTTCAAGCCAGAGACATCTGGTGGTGACTGATATTGACCATTGACAAACCGTAACTCCAGAACGATGATTTGGTAAATACTAGAAATAAGACATGTCTACTATGTAAGTCTATTATATACATTGATCAACCAAACAAACGAAGGTAATGAAGGAAGATGGCCAGTGACAAGATATTGCCTGGCAGCTTGGCCACTGTTAAAGGCTAAAAGCAAAGTGCTAGTTGACTTGATAGGCACATCAGGGTGCGACTGATTTTGGAACTGAAAGCGATATGCAATGAATTCTATTTAGAAGCGTGGACTTCATCTTGGAAAGCATTACCTAACATCCGGACTGTTATACTCCTCCAAAGTGTATATAATAGTATTTGGAGTAATTCCTTCAAGGTCGATAGCTAAAAAAATGAAATAAATTAAAGCTTCACAGAGGCGAGTGACCTTTCATTCGGGTAGTTTTTTCCGAGATATTTGATTTGATCGCTGACGTATTCTCTAAAAATTGACTTGGTTCCAATTTGCAAAGCTGCCAATACCTAACCGAGTAGCAACATGCCGTCATACATTTGACAGTTAACACAAAAAAATTCTTATGCATAATTTTCAAGTTTTCATAAAGTTCTGAACACATTGAGATGTTGGAACCTTAAATGTATGTTTGTCTAACAAGTGTTAAGCATTAGGAAAAATCAAATGAACGATAACTGACGGCGGCGACACTTCTACTTGGACTGAAACACTTTTTAAAAGAGGTAATTGAGACTTCTGACTCACATGATACTTGATCTGTTATTAAGGTTACAAAACTTACATGAGTTAGTCTGAAAGGTTTTCTCACGGCTTTTCTCTCCATCACCAGCAGAGTTACTGGCCAAAACATAAACAACATAGGAGGTGTTCGGTTGCAATTCAGCAAGTTCTACACTAGAACTCGATGACTCAATATTTTTGATACGTTTCTGTGATCCACCCCTTTTTCGTTCTGTATACACAACCGTGTACGAAATTTTTGCATCTTGCCAGTCCAACTTTTCGATCTGCTCCCAAGATACTTTTGCTGAATACGGACCCAGGTGAACTGCTTTTACATTCGTAGGAACAGTTCTAGGCACTAGAACAAAAGAAAACTTGTGATTCGCAAAATGGTCTCAATATGCAAAAGAATATGTCAAGTGTCAAAAATATTATTTGTGCACTTGATTGATCAATTCTTGTCGACACGATGGTGCAAAAGGTAAAGCAGCGGTCTGGTTCATGCAAGGCCACTGAGAATCTCGTTTGAACACCAAGACAGTGATTGCTCTCAAAAAGTGTCAAAATGTACACGATATCCGAAGATGAATACATCCATTGTTTCTTACACAACAAGTACTCCAGTCAAGGTATCAATCTACGTGCTTGAATCGTCTGTGATTAAAGTAGTATAAGTAGAAGAAACGCTATAATTAGTACTTTTTTATTTTCTTACCATCTGCCAAAGTGTTGCATGAAAACTCGAATGATTCGCCATAGTCTACGCTTGTACGAGCTGTTACAGTAACATTGTACTCGGTGTATGGTTCTGCAAATATAAATAAATGTCAAATGTGGATGAAAAAAAGAACACTTACAAGTCTATATTCTATCTTAAATACAAATATGATGATTTCTTGGCAACGTATTTCTTACGAATCTGAACATCAAGTGCTGTACAAACTATAAAAACTGATAGCGTTCTACGATTTATAATCACTGTAACCATGATTCAAAACAGCCATATTTTGGTGTAGTACAACCTGGACCTAATGCGATACTACGATTTAAAATCACTCTACCCAAATTTCAAAACATTCTAGCGCAGTAGAACGTAAGAGCCAATATAATACTTGATCTATGATCACTGCTCCAGATTTCAAAAATTACATTTAAGTGCAGTATCCGCTAAATGGCAGACCTGGAGGAAACGACACTTTCAAAACGGTGAAATTTTCGATGTATACTCTATAGTTATCAAAAATTCTACTCATGCAGCCCTTCCTGGAGTACACACTACATAAACAGTCAGTGAGGCACGATATACTTTTGTCTATAGAGTATTAATATTTAGCTCAGAACAGAAAATACCATTTTAACTTGGTCCGGTAAAATTTCCTGCATGCGCAGGCTATATGCATACCGGGCATCGTTTTCGAGCGTTTCCAAAAACGTTTGTGCCTCTTTTTATCGTTTTGACGCCCAGTGCACACGGTCCAAGCGAAAATAATTTCAATACATTAAATTTCCTGCAACTTCTATTGTAAACTGATAATGTTTGCATCAGTTTTCGAGTGTACACACAAATAAAAACGCTCGAAGACGTTCCGTGTGCACGTAATCTCAGTACATTCTCAATGCCATGAGGTATGCCTCAAGCGCAAGTTTTAAGCATGGCTCAGACTTCTAAAGGACAAACGTTATTGCACAAATCAAAGTTGTCCAGCAGGGAGGGACAAAAGGCGATGAGGTTTCGAGAAAGCAGAGCAAATTTAGCACATCCACACTTTAGACTCATAAACTTTCTATTTCTCATTGTTAGAACTTACCAAGCTTGTTATTACCAAGATCGTTGAGACTTTCGCTTTCCGTTTCAACTGGCTCGGATACACTTCCTGCAACTGTATCTTTGTTCGCATTCCTGTTCATAATTTTCTGCCAAGTCACCTTGTATCCACGGATCACGCCATTCGGATCAGCTGGTTTCGACCAAGTGACATTAAGTGATTTCTTTGAGGGATTACATTGCACGTCATTAGGAAGATCAGGTTCTGGAATAAAACAAAAGTTACCAATTATGAGAACAGGTGTATCACCGAAACTGCAACAAAACACATTCTCGTTTTTGTTACATGTTTTTCATAACTACAAGGAAAAAACAGCGATCCATCTGGTCATCTTTGTACACTACATGCAAAACTACAGCCAAACCTCTATTAAGCTGACACCTTCGGGACCTTTCCACGCTGTTCGCTTAAAAGGGGCGTCCTCTTAACAAGGGCTATCATTATCATAGTAGACAAAGTGTTTCATTCAAAAATGATTGCATGGGACACGGTCGTGACTGTGAGGCACAGTGATTGCCCTCTTAAGAAAGTGATGTCTGGTAACAGTTGTTCGACTTTATCACAAAGGAGTATTCTCGTAATTAGAAACATGGGCTTTTTACTCCAAATCGTGGTATTTCTGTTTAACCATATATAACTTACTATCTTCTGCAGTTCTAAACTGTAGTGCCGTTGTATTTGACCCTTCTCCTGCATTAGTCGAGGCGCTCACTTTAATGCTGTACAAACTGTATTTTTCTGAAACATAATATCATTCAAAACTCAGACTTTAAATACCTTCATTCGACTGAACTTTAAATTAAAACAACGGCGCACTTCAAGAATCGAACAGCAGCCGCGAACAATCAATATCAGTATTTTACCAAAATCAAACCTAAGCCTATGGCCTTCACTTACCAAGACCAAGCAGTCTAATATTTGTAACGAAAGTCTGAGTGAAATTCCAAGCCGTATTATTCACAAGTTCATCTCTGTCGTTACGAATAAGTTTAAAAAACACTGTGTACTGCTGAAGAATTCCGTTGAATTTTTCGGGCTTATCCCATTCTACACGAAGCTCAGTAGAACTGACGTTAGATGCAAGGACATTCAACGGGGGACCAGGAGCTACAAGTAAAATAAAAGAGATTAGAACGCTTTCTTGATATTCCTTGATTACACGTAATTTTTGGGAAGAGATTACTTGGTTTGAGGTCTGAGGTTATTTTGAGTCGGGATTTACAAACAAAGAGCAACGAACGTTCAATACTCCAAAAGGTGACGCCGGGTACATCCATTTAGAAAAAGTCGACTAAGTGTATAGAATGTACGAATATATAGAATATATGTATGCCCTCAGCGGTTCTAAAGGCACAAATTGGACAAAACGAGAAAAAGTTAAGAAGAAGAAACGTAGAGCGAGACAAACATTCTTGCTACTTAGTACGGCGTAATTTACCTGATTCCCTAGTCCTAGCGCTTCTATCTTCAGCAATCCCATTTCCAGCATTCGTGTAAGCAAACAGACTAACATTGTAAACAGAATATGGGTCTAAAGAGAAAACAATCATGGTTTAAAAAAGGGTTCAGCATATACATGCAGTACAGTGCATATTGCATAGGCGCTTCATGTCCTCATAATATTTTCTGTCTTCCATGTAAGTCCTATACAATGTTCGGACATCTTGGGGGAAAAAGATAAATCTTGCCTGAATGTACATGCCAGCCAGTGAAAACAGATCACTTGTGCATGTTGGGATTCGGCTTAAATGAGAGACCGAATGGGTCGGCTGAAAATATGGAACGAAAAAGAATAGAAAAACTGCCATACACTTTGCCATACTTACCAAGTCCATCGATGGGGAATTGTGTATCCATTGCATTAGCAGTTCGTGTCTCCAATTCGTTTGTAACAGTTTTATTTTTGTCATTCAAAACCTTTCTCCACGTCACGTTGTATCCTCTTATGATTCCATTCGGTTCTGCAGGTCGCTGCCACTTTAATCGAAGCTGGGAAAACGACAGTGCCTCTAGTTCAACTTGTAGAGGCGCACCAGGTTCTACGCAGAAGAGAACACATTATGAATGAGGAATGGAACATTAACATGACTAATCGTGTGCCTGCAATGTGTTGTAAGACTCTGACGCGAAATTAACTTCAAAAACAAAGTGTTCAGTTGTTTGGGAGGCTTTTCTTCAACTATGGATATTATTAACTAATGCTAAAAATGATTACGCCAGCAATACGTGGTAACTCACCGGCTTCATCGGTTCTAAATTCTTTCTTCTCTGAGGATTTTCCTTTACCAACTTGGGTCGATGCTTCCACAAAGACAGCATACACGCTGTACTTTTCTAAAAGAAAGGCAGTACTGAGTGTTAAAAAAATTACACAATATTGGCCAGTATGTTCGTTCTACTATTATAAACTAGGATCTGTTAGGATTACGGTTAACCGCGTGAACAAAGTTCGTGAGGAGCAATATTATCACGCTTTTTTTTATCAAAAATATTGAAAACGATTTCAAAAGGTTTGTGAATTAAAGTCAGAGAATGCTGTAGCTCCTGTCTTTAGCCACTATTGCATACTGAATGGTATTTCGTTTAACTAGCACACTTATATCCATACAATGAACACTATACTGCGAAAAGACTCATAGCTTACCAAGATCACGTAAATACAAGGTAGTGTTTTCGGTCGTCTTTGTCATCACAGACCGTCCAAAAACTTTACCATCACTGTCATTCCTAACCAGTTGATAAGACACCGTATACTCTTCAAGAATCCCATTGCATTTCAGTGGTTCATCCCAAGATATTTTAAGTTCTGTAGAACTAACATTGGAGGCACGAAGATTTCGTGGTGCACTAGGGGCTGGAAAAATAAAATAGACATTGTAACCTATAGAGTATAGCCGTCGCATATAGCCTGTAACCGCTTGTACACATAGTTGCACACGAAACCTACAAAACGTACAAATGCACGCCTCAAAAAGTTTTGTATGTTAACAAATCAATTGATTTTAAGATTCATTACAAAAAACTTAGCACGCTAAAAACTAAATTTCAAGATTTTAAACGACAATCATTCTTGAATCACCATCGGAACTATATATGTAGCAAAAAACCAAGTTTATGATACTTACTTGATTCTCCAGTTCGGTTTCGCCTGTTCGCGTTCTCGCCGTTTCCTGCACTAGTAATAGCGTTCAAGGTAACATGGTATTCAGAGTACGGTTCTAAAAAGATTGTCGATTAATAAGTACACATTGATTAGGAGCCGGGATAAGCGTTCAAGCTAAGTACATTTGATTATTGCTTCGAAAAAAACTCCAATCATTCTATTTAACAGTTTGACAAAAACTGGGAAATACGAATTTCGTTGGGATAAATCGAAGCTATACTGCACTTTGCCTTGGTGAAAGTTCGAAATAAAATAAAATTTTGAACAAAAAAGCAACCAAAGTTTTCCAATAACTGATACTGTTCTAATGGATCGCCGACGTGGCGAAGCTTTCATCGGCGACAGTCGGGAACACAAGAAAAACAGGCTTAACGCGAAACAATTTTACACCCAAAAACTGGTATAAAGTATAAATACGGTGATGCGTGAAAACAACACACCTAGGTTTTCTATTTCGAACGAAGTGCTGTCAGGCGGACGAACCGCACTGTTGGAAGAACGGTTAACCTGATTCAATTTATCATCTGATATCATTCTCCATGTCACATTGTATGCTCTGATGATTCCATTAGGTTCATCAGGTGCTCCCCAGAGTAATCGAAGTTTAGAAGAGGAAATACTAATTAGTTCAACACGGACAGGAACACCAGGAGCTAAATAAATATATTACAAATATAATTCGGTCAGTGCATGGAGGAACAGTTTAATTCGTAGAAAATATAGTACATTAGAGCAGTACTCAATGCGATTGGTAAATTTTTGCAATCTATTGATCCTTGTCAACAATCAAATGTCGAAAACTATTAATTGCATTATACAAATAAAAAATTAGAGCAATATACTCACCGTCTTCTGCAGTTCGGAATTCATTCGACGCGTTCATTTTGCTCTTGCCAATCCTGGTGGAAGCACTAACTTGAATTTCATAGACGCTGTACTTCTCTAAGAGAAAGAAATTTTTCTGAGGATAACTGCCAAATTTCCACAATAGAATTTAGTAAAAAGTGGGCATGAATGACATGCTTACTGCAGCACATGGGACAGAAATTGTACACATCCTCACTACACAAAACTTGATCATGCAGTCATTTAAATAAAAAAGAAGCGCAATGCCAAATTCATGGTGAGCCGTTTCCATTGTTTTCTGATTTACAGGACCCTTTACGTTGAGCCCAAAGTTTCCAGAAAATAAGTACAAAGAAGGAAATTGGTAGATTTATAGGTGAACAGAAGAGACTAGGTTGGTCGTTCGCAAGTTTCCTCCTCCACTGGCTCTATCACGTGAATGTAGTTTCATATTCTGTAATAAGTTGGACTCTTAAAAAGCGCCACCATACGTTTTTGTTAACGGAGTTTTTGCTCTAACAATTTGTTGTGGAACTACAATTTTATTACTGCAAAAGCATAGGAAAAACATCCTTAGATCTCAACATAGAACTGTTTCTTTGACATCGGAGATTTCGCAATTGTTTTTAAACATTCCCTTTCATGAAAAAGGTAAAAGTATAAAAAATCCAAGGTTAAAGAAATGTTTTAGTACAGTAATTGCTAAATTTGCTTGAAAAAGGCAACTTCGGTAAAATAAAATGGTTCTCATGTACGCAAAGTTAGCAATTGTATAGTCGTGAACTGTTAAATAAAATATTTGTATTAGAAATCGAACGGCTTGTTTTCACCTGTGGAGTACCAAACCTAAATTTTCACTTTCGGTCTTGACCAAATTTCAACTTATTGTAGCCTTTTGGTTCATTTTATCGGAGCAAACAAAAGTATGATCTTGCATGGTTTTTCTAAACTCATTGTGTATGGACAATCAACTACTAAACTTACCAAGACTAGACAATAAGACGGTTCTGTTAACAGTTCGCGTTATATGTTCCCATACTGATTGAGTAACATCTTCATTATTATCATCTCGTACAAGTTTGTAATAGACATCATAACCGATAAGAATTCCATTGCACCGTTCTGGTTCATCCCAGCTTACGTTAAGTTCTTGCGAACTCACATTGAGAGCACGCAGATTCAGTGGTTTAGTAGGCACTATAAAATAACGACAGCATGTTAGTTAGCGTTAATTAACCCATTCAGACATGTTATACCTTGGCATTCCCTTTAGGAGTTGTTATTTTACTGAGGCCCGTTTCAAACGTCGCACTACTGCCGTGTCGAATGCATTTAAAACAATCGATAATGAGGAGTTTCAGCTGATTATCTATTGTTTTTAATGCATTCGACACGGCAGTAGTGCGACGTTTGAAACGGGCCTAAGTACGTTTATGTTTGAGGCTTGCGATGCTTTCAAGTTTTACCACAAGCACCCACAAGTAGGCATTGCGTACCTATTATAACACTTTCCAACGCTATGTTGTTCGAGTGCTACGCTTTTCGAGGCAGAGGGGCGCTGAAAATTCTCCGAGGAAAAGGCTAAAGCAGGGTTTCCACTTCACTATATTCATACACTTGTCGGTACAAAATACTATACCAGTTACCATATCGCGTAACAGCATGATACACATATTACTATTCATTCGTGCGAAACTCTCCTTGAATGTACAAGTTTATAATCAAATGTGACTGAGTACAACGAGACTGCGTCTATGTTTGAAACGAAGATATGGTAAAAATTGTCGAAAAGAAACAAATGGGGGAGTAAAAATTTTTTGAATAACACGTGGACTGATATGCGCCTTCACGATAAAGAATACTTAAATGTGCTCGCCATCTTGAAGAATATTGCAAACTTTCGGTTATTCTGAATGGCTTATTTTTGCTCTACGGTGCGTAATGGCAATAAGACGTTGAATTCGATTTGCCCCTTTGAGGGGTTAGGTGCCACCCGTGCCCTGGAGATGTCTTGGCAGTGCACAATTTTGGAACCAGTTGATATCGATTTTTAACAAATGCATGCATAACATCGTTTCTTGAAACTACTCGTGCGGGTGGTCGATGTTATTTTTATTTCAGTAATGTATGCATATTATGATTTGTTTGCACCGGAACTCCTGCAGACTTGTTTGAGTTGTTTCCAAGATGAATGATAACACTGACGATAGCAAATAAACGATAAAATATGTTAAACATAACGCACTCTGTTATTAATAGCAGCTAACAGCTGAACTGTAACTGTGCACGTCATAATATTTTCCTTGCGATAATTGATACCAGATATTGATCTGAAGAACATTTTGCTTTGCATGCGCCGCATTCATTCTTGTGGCAAGTATCATGTGTACGTTAGAGGAAAACTGAGTTGATATGCCACGGATGTTGATTGGCGTGCAAGACGCGATCATAACAAGCCACAGAAATTGCTTGAATGACCAAACATATGAACACTGTGCGAAGTTATGCAGATGTCACACACTTTGTCGTGCCCTTAAAAGCGATCTAATTGACGCTCCATAATCAACTATATACATTGGCGCACTGTACTTCACGAGTGGACACGTAAGAAAAATAGGAAACTTCAGCACGCAATTTCCAAACAAGTCTTGTAGTTTACAAACTGTAAATTTGGCTTCATGTTACAAGTGTGATTTGTGTCAAGCACGAAGGTTTTTAAACCCCGCAGAGTTCAATTGTTCAGCATTGCGCGTAGGTATGATATGTCAGTACGATTAACTGATTAATTTTTGTGTATCAGTAGAATAGCATATGTTGAAGGCAGTTGGGACACGCATGATGGACGCATCTTAATTTGATTGCAACGTTTCAACGTTTTTCGTTTCTATACAACAGAAACATCTATTATCTGATTCACAAGTGGTCTGTCAAGAATCATCCGTTATAGATTGATACAGTGTCTGTCGCAAATTCCACCCGAAAAACCTTACGTGTATCAGTAGATCCTTCTGGCCAAAGTTCTGCTGTTGGACTAATCGTCTATGGTTAATACAAAATAGCGTCGGAGAAGCCTGCAATAGAAGTGCCCTGTTGTATCATTATATAGGAGAAAAGCCCAGCATTATGGGAGCTTTTAAGAGCCTTCCCAAGCGCGTTCGTCGTAGCGAGAACGAGGAATATGATTACCGTCAGCAGATTGTGCTCTTCACAGGTTCCTCCGAGAAACTTGCGATGTCCTACGCTCTACGTCTTGCGTCGGATGCGGAAAGACGTTTCAAAGTTTTAGTGGCAGTCTCCTCGCTATCCAGTGGCGAAAACCTCAGCGATACGAAAATACTGAAGTATCTAAACACAACGTTGTTTATGCTACAAATGGATATTGCGTCGCAGGGGGATGTCCAAAAGGTCGTCGATAGAATTAAAGAAGAAGACGGATATATAGACGCTGTAGGTAAGGGGAATTAAACTAACAAACATCTGACTGGACAGTCTTCTGTATCACTGCAGTGAAACTACATTAATGCGAATTCACCTAACTCAAACTCCTCGTTTTTCGGCTATAAGAAACTTCCCTTCGAATTAATTGCTTTCTTTATGTAGTAATTTATCCTCGACGACCTCGGTTGACTAAAACCTCTCAATATACGTTTAATTCAGCGCTGAATTTTAACACAAAACTTGAAAATGCTCTAACTTAAGGCTGGCTTTAAACGACGTATTTATGCGAAATCATCCAAAATCTTCAATACAATTTCGTCATCCAGTCAATAGCTTTGCGGAGGTACGTCATGAAAATTGACTTATTTGACCATACTCATTGAATTGCAGAAACTGTACGGTATTTATAGCGTGTATTACTGGGAAAAAAACACGTGAATATTGACAGGACGACCTTATGAAAAGATAATTGACAAATCATTTTGTAATTCTAAGTTGATTGAATTGTTGCTTTCGATTGAGAGATTTTCCTGAAAATGTGCGGAGTCAATTTTGCGCAGAAATATGCTAGGCTAGAGTTACTGTTAGGTATTGCCACATTAAGTGCAGCAAAGAGTCAGTGGATAATTGCATGCAGTATGGAGTAGTTAAAGAACAGTCAAGTTGAAGATTCGATTTCGGCTTCCTTTCCAGCCTGTACATGGTACACACAGTGCTGTAGTATATAAAACTCTGACATGAGAGGGCGATGGAGCATGCAACATGGACTGCATGGCTTGAGAAAAACTATAGTCGTTCAGTTACTAATTAGAGTTGCAGAAAAAATCCTGTCAAAACAGTCTGTAGTGTATATAGACTGTATCGCACATTATGCTGTTAGAACTACTGATCAAATTTTGATTGGAAAAAATTAAGAAACTCAATATGCATGCATAATTTTAATTTCCTTTCCTCGTGAGTCTTCATGCATTATTGATGATTTCACGAATGAGATTTCATTAAGAGCTGTACAAGCGGTGGTGTGGATCAGTCCAGGGGCCGGTTGTTCGAAGCGCGTTTAGCTTAAACGGTGGATAGGTTCAAAATAGAAAGCGTGTTTGTGCCTTCCTTGAATAACGAAATTCAAAGTTTTTTTACAGAATACAATAATTATGCATTTATCTGTAGTTATATTACATAAGATTTGATTTGAAAGTTTTAGAAAATGTGTGGGAGTGTTTTTGAATTCTACTTATCCAACCGGCCCCAGGAGGTAAAATGAAACGAAAACTAACACCATGAAACAACTGAGATGTAATTTTGCACTCCAGCTGTAGAGTTTATTTACTTTATTTGATGAGGCATGTAAGAGCATGCAATACAATACGCGGATTATGAAAGTCTAAAGCTCACTTAATTCAGCAATTGTAAGCATATAAATGCCATATCAATTGCAGTACATAGTATCTAACATGATGAATAAGAGGTAAACTGCAATTTCCGGAAAGGCTTGTTTATATTGAGCCTTTGCAGGCCGTCACTTGTTCTACTTACTGTACATAACTCACTGTATATGTAAATCTAGTACCGTAGAGTAAAACGTCAGTTATGACTTTTTCTTAATATATAATTATGCGGACGCAACTGTTTGAAGTATCTTTGCACACAATTCTTAAATATCTATCCTTGTAAGTTTTATGGCGCTAATGCTTAATGGCTGTAAACCTAATCGTGTTTCAGCCTAATGGCTGCAAGTTATTATATATATACATATACAGCGAAATCAATTAAGGTTGTCCTCTGAGGGTCAAAACTTAAAACTCTAAAACTTCGACCTTTATGACCGTAAAGCATCATGGGCAATTTTATTTGCGTTTTTTTGCCATATTACCCGCCACCGTAAATCTTGGCTATATGGTCTTGGCATTCTACAATCTTGTTTTGATCTGCCTGACAAATATTGGACAGTTTAATCATGCAAAAAACGCAAATAAAGTCCCCCATGATGCTTTCCGGTCATAAAGGTCAAAGTTTTAGAGTTTTAAGTTTTGACCTCCAGAGGAACAACCTTAATTGATTTTGCTGTATATATATATATACACACATACATATACCATTTACAGTAATATAATAGCACTGTGCTCTAAACATTTTGAAACTCGTGAATTGTCCAATTTGTGTGTCACGGCAGCACTTTCCTTGCGATCGTAACTCCTAGTATAAATTTAAAAGGATATGAATTTTGTTCTTAGTTTTTTGGGTTGAGTGCTAAAATTGGTTAAGTTGAGTTTTAATTAAACAATAAATTCACAGTTGTTGCTACAAGATTTTCAATAAACGCCGCACATCAAGCGCCAAAATTTTAATAAATGCCGTGGTGTTTATTCGAATAAATACAGTAAATCTTTAAGATGCGTCATGCCCCAGCATGTCCTAGTTAATTATTGATTTTACTCTCTCTGATACCAGATAATTTTGTGTATCATAAAGAGACTCTTGCATCTTAATAGTATGGTAACATATAGATGAGCTTTACGGTCAAGAACTGGATGTTCTCTTGCGGACACAGAACAACCTTGCAATATTGTCATTAAATATTGCCGTTTTGACTCGGAGATTGCTCTAAGCAATTTGCAACTGACATCAACTAATGGACCCTATACGCTAAAGCAAAGCATCATGGTAGTTTAGTTACCTCCGTAGAATTTCGCATCATGGCGACTGTTTTCTTTTCGCACGGGGGTGTGAAAAGATATGGAAATTACTCGAGTAATATTCTAGTTAAGATTTTGATTAAAGCTGTTATAAATTCATTGACGATTACTTTCAGTCATGTTGTCTTACGGAATGACAGAAAGCTTCAGATTTCGAGATATTTAACATGGCAAACACCGATTGTAAAATCAAGTGTGCCCTCAAACGGCTATG
>JAODVM010156294.1:0-14755 GCA_025400095.1 Phenganax marumi
TCAAAACCAACACCGCCATACCGGTATCAAGAAAATACCGTGAATAACTAAGAATACCGGTATACCGCCCAACTTTACTTAAATGGTGGATAAGTCAGAACTCAAAAACACTTTCACACATTTTCTAAACCTTTTAAATCAAATCTTATGTGAGTAAAGTATACTCAGTCAAAAAACTTTCAAATTTGTTGTTCAAAGAATACATATATATATAATTTCTATTTTGGACTTATCCACCGTTTAGGCTTAACGCACTTCGAACAACCGGCTCCAGAAGGCTGTTTCAAACATTATTTTCTAGAGGTGTACGGGTGTACCTGGGCTCCAGGCGCTATGCCATTGCATTCTGGTCTGTCTGGAAAGTATCCAGCAGCAATGCAAGCAACATGTGTGCCATGAGAACCTAAGAGACAGTAAAAAACACGTGTCGAATATGATGAAAAAACATCTATGCATCAGAGGAATCATGCTCCCCTAGGTGAAAATTACCTGAATCAGTGACAATGCTGAGAATGTCTCCATTTTCATAAACATTAACAGAGTAATTCATCATATCTAAAAAACAATAATCTTACAGTTGCTACGTATCTGTAGTATCCCCAGACTACCGTATTTGTTTAAATAAGTACCACCTCAAATAGCCGCCACCCTCGAATACCCCGCATTTTGAGCATTAAATTCAATAGGCGCTAATTCGGAAAGTTCTATATGAAATATTATCGGGTAAACGTAAGTTAAATTTATGACTTGACTTGTTCAAAAAGTATAAGGGAAATTTAACTACATGAGAAATATAAAACCATGGTTTTTTCTCCTCAAAAAGCGCAAAAACATAATGCATGTTTTCAATTTGAAAAATAGCTAAAATAAAATCAGCGGAATAATCGTGGTAGGCATTTGGAATAAGCGCCGCAGGTGCTACACAAACAAACAACTAGCCCCGCGACGCTTATTCGAGTAATTACAGTATGTCACCAGAGTACAAGAAAAATGCCGCGTAGTTTACACTAAGTGCGGTGATATCAAAACTTCATCAAAAAATAATCAACAACCGCAGTCTTTCTTCCCTACCTTTGGTTCCAAAAGTCCCAAACTCTCCTGACTCTTTGAACGGCGTAAGAAGTTGACAACTTGCTAAATCTCCCTTTTCTGACGTGTCAATGCAAACTCTGAAATAAATGTACCGAATGCCATAAACTCTAGCCATTTTTAGTATAGTCTCACCACTTAAGGCTGCTCTCCACTGTCGCACTGTTATACGAACGTTCGCGCACATAAATCCTTAAATTGCAATAAAATTCAGCTACACAAAATGTGTTGTTCAGAAATTACTGTTTTAAAATAATAAGAGTCTTTTGGCGAACGCAGTATTACCTGGAAATAATAATCCAACATTCGAATGCAGCCTTATCTTTAAACCATTAGTCTAGGATGTCCAAATGTACCTGTTGTATTTTACTCATTGCTAATAGAATTTCACGGCTGCAGACGACATTAGCCATCAGGGGAAAACCATTGTATAATGTTGTATATACAACGTCAAAAATATTGTCGAATTTTAACGTATATCAGGAATGGCTAATAAAAACATAATGAACCTGGTAGGGTCAAGAGTTACCAAACTTTAATATCTATAGATATAGATAGTAATATACCAACGAGTAATACCATTTACCTCCAATTAGTTCCGTCGTTAAAAACAACGCAATCAAATACTGGCCCAACGCTTTGATATTTTTTTTCTAACATTCCCAAAACTTCAACTTGTGCTTGCCATTCTTCCTTTTCTTCCTGCAAGTTCAAATGTCGATATTCAAGAAATTATTGTAAGCGCGTTGTATAACTTCATACCAACAGAAAGTCATCATATCAAAGGTGTTTGCAAACGTTTTTTGAACAACACAAATTTACTTTGGAAGTTGAATATTTTCAGCCAACAGAAACACTCTATTCTAATCCAGGTGATCTGAGTAAAGAGACTGGAACGAGTAAAAGAATAGAAATCCAGTTTGATGTATTAGATCAGTTCTTTCATTCTTTCCCTTTCATGAAATTAGTCGAAACTTCGTAAATATGCTCGATGGTTAGAAAAACGAGGCACTTGCAAATTTGGGAACAAAATACAACGTACTTCGTGAGACAATAACCATTTTTAAACGAAAAATGGATTTCTATATGACATCTAGTCCCAGTGGGCTTTTTTGTGGTTTCCGATCACCTGCACTTAACTTTTCAGGACCTCACACATGCTTAACTACGCCACTGAGGTACAGTAACCAACGATTCAATAAATCAGAAAAGACCCCCGGTATCATATCATATACTAATTAGGCGAGATCCCTAAATGATAGCAAGCGCTTACATGCAATAAAACTAAAATATGAACGACAGTATACTTTTTGATCAGTAGTGGTAGGAGTCGCCGTTGCGGGAACGTTCTTCATCACATAGGCTGTAAGCTCACGATGAGCTGGGTCCCATTCTTTTTCTTTCTCTTGTTTCTACGAAGCAAACGTAAATACATAGATACATATGTATCCAGTGAAAGAATTATACATCCAGAACACAATCCGTGCGCGTACAACACCTTTATCCTTTCTTTTAGTACTTTCGGAAATAGACTAAAAGCGCTTTTTATTCCAATGTGATAGTCATTAGATGCATTTTTCCACTCTCCAGGAAGCTACAAACAAAGCAGAGGACATTTCATAACAGTGAAGAGTAATTTCGCAATTTAATCGAAATGTCTTAAACATTTACAGCTCAAGTGTATTTCCATGCCACGTGCTGTACACCCATAACAAACGTCTGACATGTATGATTTACAACTCGTTGCAGAACTATCGTTGCAGTATCTTTTATGCTAAATTTTACATCATCATGAGTATCGAACCGGACTGTCAGAACTGTTATAGCGACTTTTCGTAATCTATAGCAAGCTTAGAACGAATAGAAAAGTTTATATTGATGGAGAAAAAACGCAAACACAAATTGCAAATGTAAGTGGTCAATTGAAGAGACAACTGTACCTTCAGCTTTCTTCCAGTAAGTCCAGTAATATAGCCGTCTTGAGGTTGACAAACTGTAGAGGTATCCACATCTCCACTACCAGAGCAGTCAATAAGATCCAAAACTTTACGTTTTCCATCTGAAGTTTGCTACATAAATATGTTGAATGTCATAAGGGGGTTTAAACTTCACGTTTAAAAGCTATTGCAAACGGCAGAGTCATTTCGCTCCTCATCTTCTTGGACTTTCCACTTTTATTTTTTTGACTTCTGAGCCAACACAACTACTTTGTCATCGCCTTACTGTCTTTACACCATCAAATTTTCAATCGCCTGTTGTTACGCAAAGCTTAAACTCTCTGTTAGCGCCTATCATTTTACTGTTGCAAGTAGATGTCGAGAAAAAGGCACCACTGTTCGTTTACACGGTCAGATACGGCAAACTGTTGAATGAAAGACGAAATTTTCGGTGCTTGAGGCCTGTCTGAGCAGAAAATTCTGATCAAATCAGGAAGAGGTACATTCAAGCCAAATTTTCCACAATAGTGGCTATGAGATTAATTTTTCTTTCTTGCAAAACTATTGCTTTTGTTCAGTTATTGTCGGCAAATATACCATATTAAAAATCGGACAATAACGAGTTAAAAGTAGCTGGTTTTCACAATGGCATTCCAGAAGTGTTTTAATCACGTGGCCCTTACATGGTAAACGTATTTTCGTTGCAAGAACGAACTCATGTATGGTTAAGAGATAGAGTGAACTTGCCACTCGACCAAACTCACTACAACCTGAACTACTGCAGCCAACGCTCTCCATGACAAAACTTTTAATTTTTCCAGCATTCTATGAAAACAGTTTAGATACATCCAAGCCCAACCCTTTCGCATTTTGCACGAGACACAAGCTTTGACATATTGCTCGCACTTAGACGCACAAACACTATTTTCTCAGGGAAAAGCGAAAAAATAGGAAGCGATTTAACTTTTAGTTTTGACACTTCTCTTATCAAGCTTTCTGCATTAGCTGAGTACTTCATGTAAGCCAACTATAAAGTACAATAGGTGAAAAAGTGCTTGGCTGGTCAGGGTAAGAGACAGGCGTTTTTCAGTCTCTATTGCTTCCTGAAATTACTTCTATACCTCTCCACCCTCTTGAGCTTCCTTCTAACTGTGCTATACTTCATGTAAGCCTACTACACAAGAATACTTTTATAAACAAATCCTGAGTAAGAGGCAGTTGTTGCTCTGGACTTTATTGCTTCCTAAAACTACTTCTGTTGTTCCTGACCCTCATCAATTTCTTGCTAGTGCCTCATGCTTCATGTAAGCAAAATCAAAATCACTATAGTTTGAACACTGCCTGGATATGAGACAGGTGCTGTTCTACTCACTATTACATTCCAAAACTACTTCTATTACTCCACAACCTTGTTGAGCCTCCTGCTAACTAGTTAATACTCTATGTGAGTCAAATATAGCATTATATCTTAAACAGTGCCTCAACAAGAGACAAGCGCTGCTCTTGTCGTCATGGCTTCCAAAACCATGGCTATGGTCCCTCATTCTTATCAAAGTTTCCGCAACTGCTCCATACCAGGTCTTCCGATTCTACATATCTTCGTGAGACACACGCATTTGATATATACACTGTATCTCACGTTCACACGCATAGACACTATTTTCCCATGCAAAAGCAAAAAAATAAGAAGCGACTTAGCTTTTTGTTTTCACACATCTCTTTGCAAGCAAATGTAACACGAGTATAATCATATTCATTTCATCCAATGTATGTGTACATGTACTTAACTAGTTTTCCTTGGTTATCAAACCACAACTTTTACTTTTTGAACAATATTCAAGTCAAATCAATGAAACTAATAGTTGCATGCAGATATTTAGAAAGTGTTACTTTTGAGACATTTTGTGACCATTTTGTACCTTCAGAATTTTGTTAATCGTCTCCAAAAATGCACGAAAAGGTATTTCAGAGACTCCAGTTTTAAAAATTTTTGGAGGGAAGATTCTAAAACGCTTTCTTAATAAAATATTTGATATATTTCTCAAAAATCTCAACTTTAAAATATATTCTTTTACTAGTAGTTAGTACTGTGCAGTGATGTACAAGACAGTTAAAAACTATACAGCTTGATGAAACAGCAAGTATAAAACTGCAAAAAGCCTTCTGCAATCTGACTGACTGAATATCAACTTATCAAGCATACATATATAGTACACAAACCTTTAATCCAGGCGCTCCTGGGTCTACACCGGTGTCAAAAATTGCAATAAGGACATCTCTGCCATCATAGTTTGGATACATGGTTAGAAACCTTTCTGCACCGGTTTCTCGCTTGGGAAGAATGCCTTGTGCAGGGAATGCACTTGTTGGGTCGTCCGCCATCTTGTCTTGTGTAAGCGGTCAAGCGAAGAAATGGCGCGGTCATGGGCGCGCCAGCGCGCACCTAAGTCGTCAGATGCAAAAAAAAAACCACATGCAAGTGCGCATCATCTAACAGGTTGTATTAGACTTATCGGGTTTTTTCTGCGGTATAAGCGGTATACATTCATTACCAAGAAACGCGCAACCAAAAGACCAAAGTTGTCACGGAGAGGAACAATTTTTTGTTGCCAGCCTTATAGAGTGAAACTGACCTTTGATGTTATCACATTGTGGTCAGTTTTTATATGATTTGCAAACCATCGCCAACCGACTTCTACTATGTATCATAGGTGAGTAAGGTGACTGTATCTACGCTGTCTTTTCTCTCTTCGTTTTCCAAAGAGTTGCTAGCAATGCCGATTTCTGGTGGACTGCAGGAGTGCAGGGGCCAGTTGTTCAAAACTGGTTAGCGTGGTAATAGGGCGCTAGAGGTGCGAGAGCATTGTTAAGCTTAAGAATACCATAGATACTTCAAACTCGTGTACGTTTAGAAACTTCAAAAGAGTCTTACTGTTTTCAGTTTTCCACTATTGTTCAGCTACGACTCAACTTTCCTTGAATCGTTTTATTACTGTGTATTATTTCTGAATTATTTTTCCCACGAACGAAATCTGCTTTCATATTGGATGAAACATAGTGTTGTGCGGACGTCGTTATTGTATTACAGTTTCAATCTCTTTTCCTGGTTTATAAACGCTCCAAAACCTTCTTGCTATTGACGATGATCCTTACTCTTCTCATGGTACATCGATGTCACTCGCGCCGATTTTACTTGAACAAACTAACGTCCATTTACCGTGAAATATCATTAAGCATGCGCATGTTACAAAATGTATAAACATAAATAACGTAGTTATTACACACTCTATTATAACAGAATACTGGGGCCGGTTGTTCGAAAGGTGGATAGCGCTATCCATTGGATAGTGATTTTTCAACATTCATAAACTTGAACAAAACATGTCGAAACTGCCATTTTGGTCAACAATGTAAACACTAGACACTTTAAATCGTTGCAAGTCGTAATATTATGTTATAACGATCAGTGAAAAATTTAGGAAGGCTACAAAAATCCACTATCCAGTGGATAGCGCTATCCACCTTTCGAACAACCGGCCCCAGGAGTGCAGGGGCCTGTTGTTCAAAACTGGATTGCATTGTTCAGTTTAAGAATAACGTAGTTATTACACACTCTATTATAGTAGAATACAGGAGACCAGTGCAAAGATATCTACGTTGACTAGGTCGTCGTCTTCATACACGTCATCACCCAGAGCTATGTTCTTGGTCTAGGAGCATCTCCGCTATCCGGAGAAAAACCTTTATTTTCACTGCTCGCCTTGTTCGTTGAGCTGGATGGAGTATTGCCATGTTTGTTCCAGTTCCATACAACTAAACCAAATGATTTTCTATACTGAATTAAACGCCAGGCGTAAACAAACGGGTTGAGTAAAAAGTTGAGAAATTTAAAGGGAAAAAAATATCTTCGGAAAACGTTGATTGGTGGATATGGTCGCTCATGAAACCAAAGAAATCCGTAATGTATTTGAGTTGCCATATTGTAAGGAATAAAAGTCACAAATAAGATCAACACGAGAATTGAAACGACGATAAAAAGCTGAGTCTCTGTGGTTTTTTTGCTAAATTTTCCAAAATTTTTCCCACTAGATTCTTCAACATGAGGACAGTTTCGATTTTGCACCACCTTTTCCACTGCGTTTGTCTGAGTCCGCTTAAAATACAGAAGTATGGCCAAGTAAAGCACCACAATAAGGAAAAGAAGAGCCTCTACGGTACTACTAAGAATGAATGGCATAATAACTGGCAAAAAATGAATGGAAGAGACAATTGCGCCACTTAAAAACCAAACTCCAAAACAAAAATACAATGTTACTCTCTTAGTAAAACCAGTGTTATATTTGAACGGGTGAAAGATTGCCAGCCATCTTTCCACGCACATTCCGGAAATGGTCAAAACTGATACCATGACCGTAATCCAGAAGATGTAAAATAGAGCGATATGGTACATGTTGAGTGGTAGTAGGAAACCGTATAATACTCCATTCAAGGCAGTAAGCATATCAGCTGTTCCCAAACACATGACCAAGAAGGAAATCTTTGAACGAAATACTTTCAAAGGATCCTTGTACATCACGTACAGTAAGGTTCCATTAGCGAGTACGGCAACAATTCCTATAACGATCACAATTATATTCTCTGGAGTCACATCAGTATCGATACGTACTTCATTTACCGGCACTACTGGAGTTGACAGATTTCTCAACGCCATTTTCTCTCTTGTATATGTGTCAAACTACTGAATGCTCTGTATATGTTTGTCCTTCGATGATAGCATGATGTTTTGTTCCAACGGAATTGTTGTGGTATAAGAGAGCTCTTTTTAGAAAGATTTCTTTATGCTCTTCAAGGAATGATGATGTATTTTTAGCTTCAGGCAATATTTCCAGGTAAAGCCATAAAAGCAAGAACAAATGAAAGCGTTTTTTGTGCGAACAGAACGATGTTGTGTGAAAAATCTTGTGGCGTACAAAAGCTACAATCATGGACAATACTGGTTGATACTATTAAGTTTTTATCGGGTAATTGTATGCAGACATTTCTTATGCTTTTTTATCAATGTATATTACCATTTAACCCGTTTCCCTTTGCAATGTTGATGGTACCGCATTGCCTTGTCTCTCAGGTAGTTTATCACACACAACACCGAATGGGGAGGCAAGGGGTATTGTATAGATCATTCCGCGAAGATTATAAAAAAGAACATATATTTTGTGAACTGATCTCGACGGTTTATCCAAGTGAGACAAGCAGAGCTATTCCATTCATGGCAACGTAAAACTAAAAGAATATTCAGTTCGCACCGGCAGTAAATTCAAATTTCATTCACAAAGATCATTTTCCGATTGAAAAAACATTGCCAGTGGCGCGATGCCAAAACATTAGAAGCAAAACGAATATACTTAAATAGTAGACCTCTGAACTTCGTGTTAAAACTTTGCAAAGAAGACAAAATAAAGACAACTTTTAATTACGATTTTGATCATGAAATTTCACTTCATAACATTGTCACTTCCTTCATTTCATACTTAATTACCAATTAATTAAAGTAACGATTTGTGACCACGAAGTACAAAGACAGGATGCAGCGAGTTGCAGTTAAAGAGTATCTAGTTGCATGGGGAGCAAGGTCGTCAATGCTACCATGCGCATGCAACGCAACTGCACGCGAAAACAAAGCACATTCGACCCTGAATTTTTAATCATCTTACTGCTTCTATGGCATCAATACTAACTGTACAAAGCAAGCCAGCCACAAAATAGTATGATTCCATGACAACAAACCTTGGTTTGAAACAGTGAAAGCATCAGTTAATTGCGTTTCAAACTAGCATAGCCCAATTAACTAGCGGATGATTAATTTCATTCACGAACCGGTTGTATGGGCGGTCAAATGAATTCGGTGCAGGATTTAGCCGCTCCAATGTCTCCCACGCACGAGTATGTTTTCTTGTAGTACAGGAACCGTGATTAGACAGCGTAACAAAACAAAAATTGTCGTTGTTACAGCCCGTCCCAAAATAAGTTAGTTGTACCAAAACACAAGTTAAAAAACATGGAACATAAAGTGAACAACAAAATTATGAGAATTTGACGATAATCTTTATTAAATTTGAATTGAAAAACTACAACAAAAATGAAAGATCAGTTTACTTGGGAGAGGTAAGTTCTTTTCAGATTTATAACGGAATCAACGACGGTCGAGGCTGGCCAGGTGGTACGGTTACAGCTTTTTTACAAAACACACAAGGGGCAAAATGACAGAAGTGATGGTAACAGTGCAGTAAGACGTGAGACGAGGATTTAGCCTGTCTTTAAATATTTTTCACTCGCAAATATTGAGGTTGTTGATTTGTACAAATGATTGTACCATGCACATCTGACCAACTGCAATCATAAAGTACGTTAATATCGTTTTTTTTCAGTCACGGGAGACTTCTGAAACCGGAATTCAGCGACATCAGTTTAGATCAACTTCTGCGTGTTTAAGGTTAAAAGCTACACATGCATTTGCCAGATGATGACGGTACGTATGGCAGCTCCTGAAAGAGTACAAGAAGATTGACTGGGACGTCAAATATAACAGTTACACTTCTACAGGTACAGAAACTCGTTCAGTGCTTTGAAAATCATAGATCGAACACGAAAGATAAATTGCATATAACATAACTATGGAGTGGATTTGTAACATTTAAGATCGCGGAGCCGATTATTACTTTTGCAGTGACGTCAATGATTCTAGCAGTTGTATCCGATAATGCAAACAACTTCGTCCCCATGGTCCCCTTACTGAGTGGAGGACCCTGGGAACGAGTCCAGTTCAGAGTTACAGTGGGCAAATGAAGGCCAGACTTAATATACGTACACAAACCACATGAAATTAAAAAAAAGTATGGCAATGTAACACGTTTGAAGTATATGCAAGAAAACAATCGCTGAAGTATTGTGCATAGGAATTACGAAATGTTTTTGTATAGTACCGACTTTCCTTCATTTCGTGCCGCATTTTCAAGTTACAACAAATATCGATTTGAAAACATGCAGAAACGCGATTTCACACATGCAGAAACAGAGCAAGGCTCAAACACTGAAAAGAACAGGTGCACACTAAGTGACATTTCGGTCCGTCCATTCCAGTTTTTTCAGTTAAAATTAAGATAAATATGGATTAGTTTGAACTTTTCTGACCATTATGTCTATGATAGGCCGAGAGAAGGAAAATGACAGAAATTTTAAAGATTTCGAAGAATTTAGTGCACCAGTAATCCAGCTAACACAACGTACGTTTACTAATTTGGTGTATTTTGAAACGTTCAAACTGAAGACTCGACGATTCAAGAATACGCGTCATTCGGTACGTGTTCTGTACAAAATTAGGATGATTCATTGGTCGAAAATAGCAGGAGCTTCGAGATTGTTTTCTAGATATCTTTAAATCACTACGCTCAATGTATTTTGTCGTTTCGTTTTAAGAGTTTAGGTGCAAAATTTTAGTGATTAAAAAACCTTGCCGCTCGTTTGTTGCAGCCGATACCAGATTTTTCGAATCACGTTGATTTTTTGTGCAATTTATAGCAAAAGTCAGTTACGTGAAACTGAAGAACCAACGAAACCTACAAGTGCACAAACAAAGAAAGCAATTAGAAAAACTGGCAAGGAAATGATGAGACCAAGAGGGGCTTCATTATAACAAGGCAGTCAATAGACCATCATGCACTCAGTGAAATGAGAACGTAGATTGCCTGATCACTGCAATGCAGGTTTGGTGTTCAGTCTCTCCAGGAACAGAACTATTATGCATTTTGAACCAGGGCCCGGTTGTACGAAGCCCGTTTTGCTTACAGTAAACGGTGGACAAGCCAGAATTCTCATATCTTGTAAATCCTTCAAATCCAAACTAATGTCCTAAACCTTAAGTTAGACATGCACATAGTTACTGTAGTCAGTTAAAAAACTTTCAATTTGGTTGTATAAAGAATATGTGAAAATGAATTTCATTTTGAGTTTATTCACCGTTTAAGCTAAATGCGCTTCGTGCAACCGGCCTCAGAAGAGATCCTAGTACTATGGATACGAAGTTGTTTTATCATAATCTTTTGTATCAGTCGCGAGTGCATGGAAGAAGGCTTCGCAGAAGATAAGTATTGAAGGCATACGGTTTTTATATGTAAACTATTGACAAAGACAGTCTTTACTCAAGCTATAACTAAAAAACATGGAAATGAAGTGAAGCTTGAAGAACAGCTACATATAGGAAATTTGGACTATAAAAATAATCAAGTAGTGACAAAAACTAAATGACAGATAGCGTACAGCAATAATAGCCAATGGAAGATCAGTGGTGAAAAAACAGCCCCAAAATTATTAGTTCAATTATTTGAACAAGAAGAGTATACACCTGGCCCTGAAAAAGCGTGTTTTCAGTGGCAAATGAACTTGAAGAATAGACAAGAATGAATAAATGCTAACGAAACAATATGTAAATAGAGAGATGAAAGTCTGGAAAAACTTACCTGACGATCTCACACGATGTTCCCTGGTATTAAAGTGAATAAAACAACAACTTTATTAGCATTTCTTCCCACATAAATAACTTATACATAGCATATATGAACTATACACTATCACGCAAGATTGGGAAATTGATGAACTTTCCTAACTGAAACTAAATTCATATGGTCCAACCTTTTCTTCAACTTGGTTTTTTCCAATAATTTATCAATAATTCTTTTGTACTACCCGGCGCATACTTTGTAGCGAGAATCAAAAATATTAACAGCTAGTTTAACTAAAACGAAACTTTTTTGGTTTTTGTTTGGACCATATGAACAAACACAAGTAAACAATTGCAGCACAAAGTCGCTACATGTTAGCAGCTCATGGGGGCTTATCTCGAATCTCCGGCCATATCCGGAACTTAGGAGTCAGGCCCTGTGACTTTATTCATACACATATGAACGGAAAGATCTCGATAATAAGCAGTCTAGGCAAAGTAGCTGCACCTTGAGTTCCAAAGCGAAGGCTTTGCATTTCCATAGCGAGTTTGTACTGCAATAAGACTCCAAACGGATCAATAAATAAGGCAAAGCATTTTCATTTAAACAAAAGTCTCTGGCTCTTCGCAATCAATCACACATTGTTTCTTACCACGACAACTCTTAGATAGCTCAATCACTTTCACAAACACCTTATCGTAAGGTTGCAGCGAACGTAGACATTTGGGAAGCCATTTCCAAGTCCTTAACAATGAAGGCAGGATTGAGGGCTTCTTCTTTTGTAAAAGGCTTATGATTAGGACTAGGACTAGAAGGGTGACAAAGGGAACTAGAACACTTAGTAGAATGTATGTACCAGCCAAAGATAGACCAAATATCACACCAGGTAGGATGAAGAAGCATACGACGAGATAGACAAGCGCAAACCAACGATAATCGGCCGTGGTGTTACCAAGTTTCTTGGCGCATCTAATAGGAACATTTCGCATGAACGGTAGTGGGTACCAGACCGCTATTCCTGTCAGGTTGAACAGTAGATGACATAAAGAGATCTGCAAGGCAGCTTGGAAATTTGAAGAACTGGCCAGGGAAGCTAGAATGGCAGTACCAGTCGTACCAATGTTTGCTCCAAGTGTCAACGGAAAAATCCGCTCAATTGTTACAATGCCAATTCCAACCAATGGCGTTAGGGCCGATGTAAATATTGAGCTTGATTGCACTAGCATGGTCATGCCAGTACCCACCAAAATGGCAAAATATCCCGTTAAATACTTAAAAGGTCCAGGAAAATCAGAATTTATGGTCCTTTTAACTATCACAGCTAAATTCCCTCTAAGCATCGAATGGAGTAATTTAACAATGCACACCAAACAGAAACATAGCAGAGCAATAGAAAGAACTAGTAAAATAACGCCAACCAATGAATCTGTCATGCCAGTATCATGAAACAAGAACTTGCAAGGTTTTACTCCAAATTTAACGCTTTCATTCAAGGTCTTGTTGAAAACTTTGGCAGTCTTACACCAGTACTTGATCAAACTCTCGTCCGCTCCGACGCTTTTGCCCTCTGCAATACGTTGAATTACCTTTTTGTCTATTTGAATAATTTGACTGGTGAAAGGTTTTGTCAACTTTTTGAGAAATTCCACTTTTGTTTCTTGCTTGTTTTCAATGCCCATTGCATCAGTGAGAGATTTAGATGAGTAGTAAAGGTAAGAGGAACCGAAGAAATGTTTCGTAATAACTTCAGTTGGTAATAAAACAAGGACAGTAAGCCAGTTGAACAAATCGTGTACTGTTGCCCCGGCAAATGCTCGACGAAACTCGTCACGTTGCTTAACGTGGCCCATGGATACAATAGTATTAGTCACTGATGTGCCAATGTTCGCACCCATTATAATTGGAATGGCTTGTTCTACATCGAGAACTAGAAAAAAACATATCAAACGTGAAACGGCGATCACGATGTGTTTTTAACAAGTTGTAAGGGCCTACAACAACACTAAACATTGCCTTGTACAAGCAACGAGTAACGCTTACGCCCAGGTCAAACGTCGCTCTTTCATGCTTTTCACCTAATGCAAATGAGCTCAAAGAGGCTTTAGGTCATTTGCGTTAGGTTCGGCACATGCGAAGCGCGACGTTTGACTTAAGCCTTACTCAAACATTGGTAGGGCTTTGTCATAGAGTAGAGAATAACGAGGTGGTCTTTCTTCCATAACTATTTTTTCCGCTTTATTTAAAGGGCAAATAATTTAGCTATTTACTGTTACATTAGGAACATAACGATAAGACTTGCCACTTCATGAAAATCTAATTAACATTTCAATTGCGAGTGCCGCTCAGATTTCAGGCGCTGACAATAAAACCAAACGAAACGATATGTCCAATTGATCAACAGAATTGTACTTGTAACACTTCACTAAAACACGCACAATCTCCGTTTTTGCTGAAACGCGTTATTTACCAGCTGATTCGTTTCGCAGACTATTCGTGGAGTCTGCGCCACAGGTTGTTGGGTGGGATTAACAGACAAACATCAACATGCGTCAAATTTTTCGGAAAATTGTTCCAAAGTACAGCATCAAAATAGATTTTGGAACTCCGTCAAAAATTTCGGGCTGGGAGTGAAGACAGACGAAGAAGGATAATTATAAACACGTAATAGAAGTTTCAAGCTTTTGTCAATCTCTTCATTGTTCAAGCTGGTGATTTCGTTAATCAACAAAACGCGAAAGGTCAAGTGCGATTAAAGATACAATCAAAACTGGTGGGTAAGTATAAAATATTTTTCTTAGAAAGGTTAAATGAATAAGTAAGAATCTGTTGCGGAACACGTTGGAACGTATCATGTATGTAAATAAAAAATAGTGCTATTAAACTTTTTTTACAGAATAGAAGAAAACTTTAGCTAAACCTAGTTTTTACTGGATCCTCAGAAGCTCGCTCAGAAGAAGATTAGCTTTAGCTGAGAGTAAAGCGGAAGTTGCCGAGAAAATACTTTGAACTTGCTAACGTCAAGACATGGCCTGAGTCACTGGCAGCTGACCAATCGAAACTTGATCTAGTGAAGACCAATAACTTCCTAAATATTAACCTTTAGTTTTTTACGAACTTTGCTCACGTCCAGCATGGAAACTTTAAGGCCAGTTCACCAGGCGATTTTCGATGCGATTTTTCTCGTGTTGAACGATGTGAAAGAGTGGATAACTGGCGATATACTTGGTCCAACAA
>JAODVM010156405.1:0-14754 GCA_025400095.1 Phenganax marumi
GCATGCCCTTAACCGTAATCTTCACAAGTGCTTGCAGTGTAGCAGGCGAATGTGGCAAGGACTCCCACGTCCGATGGCCCTGATGGGTTGGGTCCAAGGTCGCCATGATGTCTTCCCACGGCATGCTGAAGGAACTGACGTTGCCTCGGATGGCTACGCGGTGCTCTGCCTTGTGGATGTCTTCTTCCAACAAGTGTCCCCGGTCTTGTTCAAGGTAGAAGCACACGACTGAGGTCCACACGGGACAGGCGGCCGCAGCTTCGACCCAGCGAACCCGATGCCGATACAACAGCTCTGTCGGGTATCCCAGCCAGTTGTCGTTCGTCAACGCCTGTGGCACGCCAGGTGCCCGTCTTTGAGTCATGCGCGTCAGGCAAGTGCGACAAAGCGGGACGCGACACCGCGGGCACAGCGTGCTGGACTGCGGGGCGCACGTCCTGCAGCGTACATCTTCTGGGCAGCACAAAATGTTCGAGCCGTCGGGCAATTGCCGAACCCACTGCCTGTGCTCCAGGCGCTGTTCGATAGCTGGAATGTTCGCGTACCTGCTGGCATAGGTGTCGTAGCACCAGTTCGCTCGAAAGCTGTCCTCGGTGAGGCTGGAGAACAAGTCCGAGACGGTCTGAAATCCAGTTTCTCCGTGGTTGGCGGCCACGTGGATGCGTGCGCAGCATGCGCAAATCAACCCTTCCATGTGTTGCTCTGTGACTTCTCGTGCCAAGCGGTGAAATGTCCGTCTGTCCGTGCTCCATCCCACCCGTGGTACTTGTTGCTTCTCTGTCAGAGCTACAGCGGCAAGGTAGTCGGACAGCAACTCGCTAGGGCGCGCCTCCGCAAACAAATCTTTGTGCGCAGTGCTGAGATGCGCGCGCAAACACGTCCTGGCATTGCCACAGCAGGTCTGTGGACGTTCGGTCCAGCGCTGTTGCTGCACTTGCATCACCCGTGTGTGCGTCCAATTGGGTTGGCAAGGGTCTTCTTTCGAACACCAGACACAACCTTGGATGGCACAGTGCACATTGGGAAATAAGATCCCCGAAGTGTGATCGGCGTCTTGCACGTCGAATCCTGGCAATTTGGGAGGCAGCAGGGGGTGGTCCTTCAAGGCTGCGGCTAGGTTTTGAATCCGTTCCAAATCCGAATCTTCTTTCGTGCGCCAGTGGCGATGAGGTTCCACTGTCAATCCCTGATCAAGATCGTTCGAAGACATGGATCCCTCCGAATCCCAAGATTCCACGCTCTCGACGTCCACGTCGACGGCTGCGGCCTCGGAGTCTAGGGCTGCCCCAACTTCTTCATGGATCTCGTCCCAGCAGAAGTTGTCCTCCGGCGCGAGACATGCGGGCTGCGGAGTGTCTTCACACACATGTGAGTCATGACAGAGAGGGCTAGTTGCTGACAGAGGACTAGTTGCTGCCTTGAGCGACGCTCTTGCAGCTGGTGAAGTTGAGCTCTGTTTCGCTGCGGCTTCGGCATTGGATTCTCGGGCTGCCCTTACCTCTTCTTGGACTCCGTCCCAGCAGGTGTCGTCCTCCAGTTCAGAAACTGCGAGCTGCGGAGTGTCTCTAGAGATTTGTGCGTCATTACACGGAGGATCAGTCGCTGACGTGAGCGACGCTCTCGCCACTGGCGAAGCTGAGCTCCGTGTTGGTGGTTGTGGCGTGCTTCGGTCCTCGGGCGGGGGTGCCTGTGGCGCCGGCAACGGAGGTTGAGACGCCCCCAGCAACTGTTGGACTGTTTCTAAGACGGCTCTGGCACCCTGTGCACGAAAAGCTTCGACTAAAGGCGTGCTTGGGAAGGGGTCGCCGATGTTCTGGCTACGTTCCACCAAGTCGTAGTGGCCGGTGACACCCATGTCTCGATGCACGAGCTCCAACACGGGGCTATGGTGTTGCAACTTTGCGTGCGCTTCCTGGTCGGTGAGGCACTCCATGGACCGGACCCAGTAATTCACATTCGCTTGGGCACCCCAAATGAGACACTCAAAATCGAACTGTTGGGTCAATGCCCACAACTCCACACCGGCAGAAGCGTGGTGGATCGAATCTAACATGTCCGGCTGGAGCAACACTGCATGGAGTTTACTGAGTAAGACTACTTCAGTCGTGTTCGAGGGCGCAGTCTCGACGGCCGTCGGCTGTTGTCGAAGGAAGTGCTCATGCAGCTGCAATTCGTCGTCGTCGAACGGGACACACGCCGTTGCGACTGCGTCTGCGCGCGGCCCGTGCTGGGCCGCCAACAACCACTCAATGGCTTGCAAATAGATTTCGGCGGCTGTGCCATGGCCCGAGTGTGTGCTGCCTTTGAAATACCGGCTCACGGCGTAGAAGAAGCACCAACCGTTTCCCGGCATGTGTATAACATTCGACCGAATTCGCGCTTGCAACATCTCAGCGGCTTCAGGATTGCCGTTCACGGCATGCTGCTCTCGATTTCGGACCTTTCGGGGCAGGTACCAGCTCGGTGCCGTCTGGGCTTGGGGACACCCTTTTCGCACGTCTCGCCGGGTTTGCAGGCGGAAGCCATACCCGCAGAGATCCACGTAACACACGACGTCGAGTCGCTCGGCACGGCGACAACCAAGGGCACAGCTAAGTTCCCACTTCTGCCCGCCACTGACCTCCGTGCTCACGGTGTAGAACAGACACCCGCCCTGGCCCGGCACGAGCAGGAAGTAGGCCCCTATTTCGCTCTGCCGCACCACCTTGCCCTTCGCGGCGCGCGGCTCTCGCCTGCGTCGCCCTCGTGTTGAGTCCCGTCGGGCGTGGCCCATGCATGCCGCTTGATAGCCCACTGGGGTCACTGAGGAGCCGTGACACCCGCAGACCAACAACCAAATCCAGCCACACACTTGCAGCGCTGCGCGCAACCTTCTCCGGGCCTTCTGTCGGCGATGTCCTTTGCAGCGCCGACCACCGGCGGAGCGACTCTTTCGGATCCAGCCTTGCTTGCACAAGCTTGCTCGGAGTGCGCGCCGAGCCTGCAGGCCGAAGACACAGCCGCACAGGTTGATGCAAAATAATAGGTCCAAATGCCTTGCAGAGCTGCACAAGATAGCACAGCTGCTAGCCAGAAGCCAAGTGCACAGGAACCAGCGACTGGGTAGAGTCCGACTCCAATGTGTATGCATCGACGCTCGGCGTTTGCGCCGCTCACTTTGGAGCGACGCGACGCGGGAAATCCCTTGAAGGAGACAGTCTCCAGATTCTGTTGCATGTGCTTCTTACGATTGGGTTGCAGCACCATGTACCAGAGTCCAACGTCTGTGTGGTGTCTGTCTTCTCCCATTAGCACCACTTAGAATTCGATGCCATGTGTCTTGCAGGTATGCGTGCGCTTGCTAGAGCCATGTGCACAAACTCATGTCCTCCACTTCTGACCAAAACCTACGTCCCCCGGACGGCGCGCGCGCGACCACGCAGTTGCAGGCGCGTGCGCGCGCATTCCCCGCGCACCCGACCCGAAGTTGGAACGGCCAGCGACACCGAGCGTCCGCGAGCTTTTCACACGAGTTCACGCGTGCTCTTTTGGGCACGGCTCCAAGTTCTGCTGCGACATGATGCATGTGTGGCACCGAGCAAAACAAAAAAAACAAAGCGCACATCACCAGACAGCTGCGTTCCACATTCACAAGACAGCGGGGATGCCTTGTTTGTAATGGTTTGTGTGTCTGTGGTTGAATGCGCACCTCACATTCCACGCGCGCAAGATAGCAGGGATGCCGCATGTCCCATCCCCCGCGCAAACCTCTGTTCTGGCACGCTTTGTTTGTTCACAAGACAGCAGGGATGCTTTGTTTGAAAGTGTTTGTGTGTCTGTGGTTGACTGCGTCTGGGTGCGAAATGCGTCGCGCAGGTAACCAAACACATGAAAGCGCACATCACATTCCACATTCACTAGACACCAGGGATGCCCCAGGTTCCAGCCCCCGCGAAAACCTCTGCGTTTGCACGCTTTTTTTGTGCTTCTTTGTATGTCTGCGGTTTA
Source organism: Phenganax marumi (assembly GCA_025400095.1). Lineage (NCBI taxonomy): Eukaryota > Metazoa > Cnidaria > Anthozoa > Malacalcyonacea > Clavulariidae > Phenganax > Phenganax marumi. The sequence continues at coordinate 3,988 of JAODVM010156405.1, forward strand.
CTGCGTCTTGCTGCGGAGTGTGTGGCACATTCCACAACAACGTGAAAGCGCACATCAGAACACAGCTGCATTCTACATTCAAGTCACACGAAAGCACAACGAAAAGCGTACCCGCTCCTTTTTTGCTGTCTGGTCGGACTTGTTCGACCGTTGCGGTCGAAAATGGGTAGCACGAACAGGGGTCGAGCTCGGGTTTTCTTCTGGCGATACCAACGAGGATCGAACGAAATGCGCACTGTGTCAAGAGACCTGAGAGTCGTGCCTGGAGCTGTGGCCAGCTGGTATGAGCGATGCTCTAGCCACTGGCTTCCAGCTCTTGTCTGGCAGAACCCTGCGTCGGAATCTCGAACATAGGTAGCATGCAAATGGCTGCGGCCGACGTCGCCGTCAGCGACGCGCTCGGTGCATCGCGTGCACTCTCGGTCTCCACGGCTGAGACCGACAGAAAAAAAAATTGAGTGTGCTTGGTTGCTTTTGCTCTCTGCAGTGACTCACCAGGATGAGCGACGCTCTTGTGGCGAGCCAACCGTTGCCGCCTGGGCCCTCCCTACCGACGGCTCTCCCGACTTTTGGCTGCGAGGTGCAGCCCGGGCAGTCAGCCCCCGTCCCTCAGACGGATGCTGCCGGGGTGCCCGAGTCCCCGGCCCCCGTCTTGCACAGGGAGGGGTTGGTGTCTGTCGGACCCCCACCGACGGTCGATGTCCTCGTCGAGCACCTGCAACAACGACGCGCGCGGCGTCGTGGCATTCCTCGATCGAACGCAGTCGTAGCCGCGCCGGGCCGACGAGGTACTGACGTCCCGCTGCCGCCCGAGACGGCGGGCGCGACGCTCGCGAGCGGAGACGCGAGCGAGGAAACGACCCCGGCGACCGCGGCCGAGCGAACCGAACCGACGCGGTCATGACGTCCGCCGACCGTCCGAGACGGCGCGCGCAACGTTCGCGGGCGGCGAACGAGTCTGCGGAAACGCGGGCGAGGGAACGACCTCGACGCCCGACCCACCACCACGGCCCTCCGCGCTTTGTGCGCAGTCGACGCCCTTTGTTACTTGCCTGCTGGTAATCGCTTCGTTTGTTTCTTTTTTTCTCCGGCCGAACGCGACGTCGCTCTGTCGGTGCCGCAGACAGCGGCCGAGCGACGCTCTGCGGCTGCACTCCGTAGCGCGCTCTCCGCCCTCTGTGGCGCGCTCGCCGCCCCCGGGGCGCTGCCGGGGACCTGTCGGCCACGCAGAAGGAGCCGTTGCGGGATGCTCGGGGGCGCCCCTCCGTCACATTCTTCCAGCGCGACCACTTGGCACTGAACGACGTTCTGCGGCTCGAGGCGTCACTCGAACCTTTGCAGCGCCCGCTTGGAACGTTCCAGGGCCACACCAGATTCCGCCTGACGCTTGGTCACTCTTTTCTTTGCTCCTCCGTATTGGCGGTCGATGTCCGCCGGATCTAAATCGAACTTCAAGGATCGGGCGCCGCCCCGCGCGATCAAAAGTCGCGACGGTTGACCCTGCTGCCTGGAGGCCTGATTGAAATGCACGCAGATGTTCTCCAGCAGAGTTCGCCGACTGACGTCGTCCAAGCCGTCTGCTGTCTCCTCGACCGCGTCCATAATCAAGCGCACCAAAATGGTGCTGTACACACTCGCCTTGTCTACGTACTCCCAGGAATGACCCTTGCACATAGCCAGCGCGTACGCAGGCGCTCGCATTGTTCCGTCGTGCACGGCCCACTCCACGTTCTCCGGCCGTGTCAGATCGTTCCACGTGGCTCCCCACGCTGAACGCTGCCGAACGACGTTCTGCAGCACGCAGGGTAGAGCATGCGCGTTCGTCAGCGCCGTGGCCAACATACGCCGGTTTCCAGCGATGGACGGTGCCAGGACGGCCGTCAGCCGGCGGAAGAAGTCGGCAATCTCACCGGAGGCGCGCGAGGTCGCGTCCAACAACGTTGGCTCGGGGGGCGCCGCCTTCGGCGACGCGCTCGGTGTGTCGGCCGCGTGCTCCACGGCGCCGCCGGCCGCCAAGGCTGCGGCCGACGTCACCGCGAGCGACGCGCCTGCGCTCTCCGTGCGCGCCGCTGCGCCCTCGCTTCCCATGGCTGAAAAGACAAAAGGACGCTCCAAAACAAAAAAATGTACTCGGTTGCAGTGGTCTCTAGTGCTCACGGTCATACATAGCTTCTCTTGGGCATTTCTCTTGGCCACCCTATCACTCTAAGAGTCTGTCCCTGCTTGCGTCGGGTGTCTTTGTGTAGCAAAATTATTCCCTCTGGTGTCCACGTGGTCGTGCTCTGTTCACAGGCACGTCTGTTATCGAGCCCACGTCTTGCCAACAGAGGAACTTCTGCGGACACGAGTCTGATGTCTATAAATATATATGTATACATATGGATGTTCAATGGGATTCAACCTTGTAAGTTTGTACGGTTTTGCGTCGGACTCCTGCGAAAGCTCTTCGTTGTTTCTCGCACAGCGTCCATGGGGTCTACAAAAAACACCAAAGCAGACCGAGCAAAGGGCAACTCCGCGGCGAGCGACGCTCTGTCGCGGCGGGGCGCCGCGTCCCAGACGTGTGACTGAGCGATGCTCTGCTTGCCGTCCGTGGTACGAAAAAACCAACCCCCTGGCTGCGCTCCACTCTGCGACGCTCCGTCGCTTCTTATGTCGGCCTCCGCGCGACGCGAGGGAGCGACGCTCTGCTCGCAGGCGCGCGCGCGCACGCTCCGGGGCGGCCACCGAGCGACGCTCTGCGGCGCGGAACGGCCGCGGCGGTCACTCTACTCCTCGCACACGTCTTCCTCTCGGGACGCTCTGCCAATGTCCAGGGGTTTGCCGTGGTAGCTTTCCTCGGTTTTCCCCATAGCCAGCAGGTACCCGGATCCGTACAACCAAATCATACCCTTGCTGTCGTCTCTGTTCGCCAACGGGGGCTTGCCCTCGCCAAACCACACCGCCACGCGGTCTTTGAGTTCGACTTCCTCTTCACTTTGCACTCCATACAGCATCACTGGCACCTCATATCCATTCTGCATGCTGATCCCAATTTCTCTCATTCCCACGTCCTCTTGTGAGAAGATGCGCGCTTCCAGGCGGCTCACGACCCCCATGAAGCATGAGACCTGAGGCACATGCATCAAGTCTGCCGCGCTGGTGGTGAGGACACGTGGAGACGGAGAAATGGTCAGTGGGGTTGGTCCCAGCAACTTCACCGTGGTCCGTGCCGTTGATGCCAGGCGTCGCAACGATGTCCCTTCTGGATGCTTCAGGGCGGCGACCTGGCAGGCAGTGACTTCGATCCGAGGGAAAACTCCGTCTTCCGCCTCGTTGAGCGCTTTCGTCAACGACTCGAAGTACTTCTGTGCGACTTCGCCCCATAGTGCCACTTGCACCAAGCACGAGGCATCTGCTGCGATGAAGCCGGCCACCTCTCGTTGCGTGCAAGTGCCCCGGACATAGGTGTCTCGCTTGTGCACCGTCTCGTCCGCTGCGAGCACGTGCCCGCTGAAGTTCACTTCTGTGCGCGCCCGCAGGCGATGGATCTCTTCCAGCTTGTCCACAGTGACCTGCTCACGCGAGCTGCCACCTGGGCCGTCGCTTCCACTACGACGTCGCTTCTTCGGGCTTCCTTCGAAGGCTGCGGCCATAGCGGGAGCGTGGGAGGCTAGCACTACTCCTATTTCGCGACCTAGTGCAAACACGACCACGGACACCAGACCCAAGTGAAATTTCTCCGGCCCCTCCCCCCCCCGACCCAACCAAAACAAAAAATGCACTCTCTCGGTGCGGTTGCCCGACACGCTGCTCTCCCCTCTCTTCGTCTGCAGCCTGACCGGTGCCCGCAACAGGTCCGACACAGCTCTCTGACACCATCCAAGTTTTAGAAATGTGATTACTTTGCGGACGACTCGCCTCTGCTTCCTCCTTTGTCTTTTGTGTTCTATGCGTACGTGACGCTTCTATGGTACAAGGTAGCGCGTTAGCTACCCACTCCTCTGAACCCAATTATTCAGGCTTTCGGTCGCTTGCCCCACCAAGTGGTCTGCGAAGGTCAAGAAGTCCGCAAGCTCGTCTCGGGCTCGATTCAGGGGGTCCATGTGGGCGGTATTGGCAAACCCCATGTTTTCGAAGTGTTCTATCATGGTCTCCGTCGCCCGCAAAGCTGCTAGGGCATCACATCTCAGTTGAATTGCCATTCTGTATCCGTAGAGGTCAGCTTGGAATTACGCCAGGTATGGGTGCTGCATGAGTGGTCGGCTGACCCCCTCGGCCAGGCACAGCAAAGCGAAAGCCTACTCTCCACTACCCTGGAACCAAACTTAACGAAACGTGAGAGACATGTTTGAATACGTGCTACTGTGTTTTCTGCCCTGCAAAACAAGGATGCTCTTTAGAAATTACTAGTTCGTTCACTTCTGCACGACAAATCACCGGGCGGGTCAGGTCTCATTTAAAGAACGTCTCCAGCTCTGCGGGCGTGGTTGCGCGACGCGCTGCCGCCGTGTGTTGCGCCCCGTGGAGCTCGTGCAGCCTTTCAACTCGCCCTGACTGTCTTGCTTTCCTGGGTGTGGTTGCGCGACGCTCTGCTCACACGTCTCGACCTCCACCGTCACGCCTGCCACGCACCCTGCCCAACTGAAAACAAAAACCTACAACCAAGACACTCTGCCCCCGCGGCGCTCGCTTCTCCGTGCGCTCCGCGGCTGCGGCTGCTACGCACCCGTCAACGGTCGAAAAGATCGCACGGCCACTCTACCCCTGCAGCCTTGCTCTCTCGGCTCGCGCGCGTGTTCTCTGCGCCTCGCACCGTCGGAGAGCGCAGCCCACCAACTCCTAGGGCGACGACGCAGTCGACCGCGTGGAGTCCGGGCATGTCCCGGTTTTCCCACTTGGAATACCTGCACATGCCTGTTTCCTTCAGCCCTTGCCCTCTTGCTCGAACAACCTTCTGCCCGGCAAGAAAAAAAAAAGGTCCTCCTGCCGTCGGTCTGCTGCACGGTTGTCGGTCGCGGCAGACACCTGCTCGCGCTCGCGCGCAACACGGCGGACGCGTCGCGGACACAAACAGCTGTCCTCCATCCCGCGTGCTCTGACTAGGGTCCTTTTGGGTCCCGGTTCGACTAGCCCCGCTCTAACTTGCTTGCCTACAAACACACTGTGTCTCTCCTTTTCTTTTCTCTGGGTGCCACGAGCGCCGCAGCATCCCGAGGGGATAGGCGCAGCTACTCTGCCGGAGCCGCAAAGGGCAGCTGAGCGACGCTCTGCGGCTCGTGGGCGTCTCCAACGGCACGTGGGCCAGCTAGACGAAGCCATTGAGCGACGCTCTATACGGCTCCTCTCGGTCGCACTCCCTCGGAGCGACCGCTGGCCACTGAACGACGTTCTGCGGCTTGGCTCTTCACTCCAACCTCTGCAACACTCGGTTGGAGCGACCGACTGCCACGCCGGATTCGGCCTGCCGCTTGGTCACTCTTTTCTTCGCTCCTCCGTACTGGCGCTCGATGTTGGTGGGATCCAAGTCGAACTTCAGGGCTCGGGCGCCACCCAGTGCGATCAGAAGCCTCGACGGCTGACCCTGCTGCCTGGCGGCCTCATTGAAGTGCACGCAGACGCACTCAAGCACGGCCTGCCGCCCTGCGGCGTCCAAGCTGTTGGCGGTCTCCTCGACCGCGTCCACCACCAAGCGCACCAAAATGGTGCTGTACAAGCTCGCCCTGTCCACGTACTCATAGGAACCTCCTTTGCACATAGCCAGCGCGTACGGAGGGTCTCCCTCCGACCCATCGTGCACGGCCCACTCCACGTTCTCCGACCGTGTGAGGTCGTTCCACGTGGCGCCCTGCGCCGAACGCTGCCGAACGACGTTCTGCAGCACGCTGGGCAGCGCATAGGCGTCCTTCAGCGCCGTCGCCAACATTGGCCGGTTGCCCGCGATGGACGGTCCCAAGATGCCCGTCAGCCGGCGGAAGAAGTCAGCGATTTCGCCGGTGGCGCACAAAGCTGCGTCCAACAGCGTTGGCTCGGGGGGTGCCGCGGGGAGCACCGCTGCCGCTGCAACCACGCGATCTCGCACATCCTGCTCTGCCCAGACGCCCACCTCACTGTCGCGACGGCGGGCGCGCCCCCCCCCCCGTCCACACACACACCTTTAAGAAATATACACCTTCTATTTTAAAATAAAAAACATCCTTCCAAGTTTTAATCTTTTCCCCCCTTTCGGCTCGCTGTCCTAGTTCTCTCCCTCCCGCCTTGTCCATCGTCTGCTCCACCACAGCCATAGCCTGGCCGATCTCCTGGGCCACCGCCGACGAGACCGCTTCTGTTGCCTCTGGCCTCTCGTGGTTACCCTCGAAGTGGTTTCGGACTTCGTTGGTGCCCTGGAAAAGAAGTTGTTGCCTCTTTCTGCTTTTGCAGAACAAGCACGAGAGATAGCCCTCCCGCCGGGTCGCTTCTCTCAGACCTTGCACCGTGAAGATCTCCACCTCTGCCCGAGTCAGGCCCTCGTACCAACTTTGCCCTGTTGCCACTGCCATTATCCGCTCCAAGCCTTCCGGAGTGATAGTCGTCTCCAGTGGCGGCACCTCCACCTGGTTTGCCGCCGGTTGGGTCGCCGCGCTCGGTGTCTCCTGCAACTGCGCGACGCGCTGCTGCGCAGCGCTGCTGCTCGGCGCTTCCGGGGGCGGCGCACTCGGCGCTTCGGGGGCAGGAGTGCCAGGCTGTGGCTCCGGCTGAGCTACGCTCTGCGCTTCTGCCCGCTGTGTCGCGATGGCTCCCAGAGCGACCGGTAGGAAACCTTTCTTCCAGCCCCACGCCCGGGTGGCGGCATACCTCGCGCCACCAGTGGTGAACATGAAGTGACCATCCACGGGAAATTCCTCCCCCAAGCATGTGCGCCCACGTCGGTCGCGCTCGGCTTTCCCCTGCCCATCCATCTGCTCCTGGAAAAGGTAGATGGGGCCAAGGGTGGGGCAGAAATTCCACCCTTGCACTGGGTCCTTGCCGAGGTCGCGCCGCAGCTCTGCCCACAAAAACTCGCAGAACAACAGGTATCGCTTCAGGTGACTCTGCGACGTGCCCAACGCATGTCCCACCGCTCTGGCTAAGAGCGGATGCTTCGCGGACGCGTGCCAAATGTTCCCCTGGAAGATATGTTTGCGGTTTTGTCCGATGCTGAGGAGGAGGTGCGGGACTTGTGACAAATCTCGCACCTCCGTGGGCGGCGCGACGCGCTGGCCCGAGGACTGCGCGACGCGCTGTCCCTCCAAGCATCTCTCTCCCTCCGCATAAATCTCTTGCAGGGTTGTGCTCCACGGCTGCAGCAACGCCATCTTGATGTCCAAGTAACTTCCACCCTCTTTCCACAAGCGAATATACCGCCACAGGTCCGCCCTATGGGCAGGTTGCTGAAAGCTCTCATAGCGCGCGAGGAGCGCAGACCCGCCCAGGCTCTTGATGTCTTCGACGCACTCTGCGTCTCCCACAAAATGTCTTTCCAACCCTTGGGCGAACTGTGCCTTATTGGCTGCAGCTTGTGGGTGGTCCTCCCGGTTCGTCTGGAACAACTTCGGCGGCGCCAAGTCCAAGGCCTGCGCCGTCTTGGCCCATGCCCGCTTCTTGCTAGAGTGCGCCGAGCAGGCCCAAAGGAACTCGCTCCACGTCTGCGTCTCGCAGAGCTGCTTCACGACAAATGCCTCCTGCAAATTCTCCACCTCGTTGCAGTTCCACCCGGCACAGATCACCACGGCGACCCAAGCCCCGCTGCCCCCGGTTGAGCGACGCTCTGACGCGGGGGCTCCCTCAGCGCCGGCTGAGCGACGCTCTGCTCGACGCACTTCCAGCTCGGCTCGCGCCGCCTCCACTACCCGCTCCATGCTCTCCGACGCGCAGGCAGGCAGAAAGTGCAAGGCCTTTTTGGCCCCTCCATAGGCACCAGGGACTATCTCCAAGATGCTCTTGCTCAACTCAGGGACACCACATGCCAGCCGCGCGACCCCGAGGGCCTCATACCGTGCCCCTTGCACGGAGTCGCGGGCTGGCACCACGCCCACTTCCACCTCCACGTCCCCTCCATGGGTCTCTTCCCCGCCGTCCAAGACCCATTGCATGAACTGGTCGAGGATGTTCGTGCCATCCTTCTTGCCAGCCTTCACAATGCTGCCCCCACTAACAATGCTCGCAACCGTCTCAACGCCCCCACACTTGCGAAAATCCATCGCAGCGTCTCCCAACTTTTGCCCGGGCAACCAACCGTAGCCCGTCGAATCCACCAACACCACCGTGAGCGACGCTCTTGGTATGTCAGCTGCGCGCACCGCGGCGCCGCCGGTCTCCATGGCTGCAGCCGACCCAGAGCAGCGACACAAAAAAAAAAAGATTCGGGTGTGCTAGGTTGCTTCTGGTGTCATGGCGTGAGAGCTTTGTTGCTCTGCTTTGCACGTGCTCCTGCCCTACTCACACGCCCCCCCTGCTGAAACCGAACACACAGTGCCAAAAAAAAAGCATCCCCATTAAAACAAAGGGGGAGAGGTTGGGGCGAACCGTTTGTAACGGGACCAAGTTTGGGGTCTACAAAAAGCTCTGACCCAAGCTGGTTTGCCCTCTACAAAATGGCATGTACTACAAAATGATGCTGCCTCAAGATTGCTATCTTATGCTTACAGGTGCATAGCCATCCATACAGCAAGGTGATTTCTTTACAAAAAATGGTCTTCGATAGGTGCCAAAAACTGCCTCGTTACAAAATAGCCCCTTTGCAAGGGCCTCCAGCTCTCCCTTTTTGTAGAGGACATTTCAACGGGGATAAAAAAGGTCAGGTGTGCTTGGTTGCTGTTGCTCTCCAACCCTGGCCGTCTCCTAGCTTCTCTTGCACTCTACTCTTGGCTATCCTATCGCTCTGGGAGTTCAGCGCTGGTTGCTTCTGGTGTCTTTGGGTTGGAGGCTGTTTCTCGCTTGCACATGCTCTTGCTCTGTTCACAGGCTCGCCTGTCGTTGAGCCCACGTCTCGCCAGTCTCTGTATCTTTCCCCTTTCCGGTGTCGACTGTTTGTCCCCTTTCCGGTGTCGACTGTTTCTTGCTAACTACTCTCTGTGGCATGCTGTCTAAGTCCTTTGCCACCCTGCGTCTCCGACTTGCGGCGTCGACGCCTCAACCCCCAACCTCTCCACCCCCGCCGGCCTCGCTGGCGCATCAACTTGCAGACAATGTCCTTGAGGCTGGAACGACGTCTGCCTGTCCTCACCAGGGCTGTGGCTGGCTGGCGTGAGCGACGCACTTGTTGCCAGCTGACAGCTGCCGCCTCCCAGCGTGCATCGCGCTCCATGTGCCTCCTCTCTCTCCGACGGCTCTCCCGACTTTTGGTTGCTGCAAGCAACCAGGGCAGTCAGCCCCCGTCCCTCGGACGGGTGCTGCCGGGGTGCCCCAAACCCCGGCCCCCGTCTTCTCCGTGGAAGACTCCATGGAAACGTGGCGGGTCCCTCACCGAAACCACGCCCCGCAAACACCGCGAGCGACACCAACCGCCTCGACCCAGAACTCTCTTACCCAAGTGCGCCGGCGCCCGGCTGTCAGGCGTAAGCCTTTAAATCCGGGCGCCGGCCACGCGCGCGTTCCCTTGCCGGAGGCCTTCGGTTGGTAACCGAAGGTTATATACGCTCGCCGCCCCTGCCGCCGACCCTTTTGTTCGACCGCGGGGATACCTCCGCCCGACCCCGTGTCGACCCCCGCCCAAATCTGGTCGACAGATTTATATGTATCTTGCGCAGGATGTTGAAAAACATCGGTTTTTACAGTGTTTTGTGGCCTTCGGCGTGCCTAAAAGGGCGCCCGTGGTGTCGGTTATGCGTGCCGCGCGGACAGGCTTAATCGACATTTCGTGGGTGTCGGGCGCGCGCTAAGAGCAAAGGCGGAACATGTGCTCCAAGATGATCTGACAGAGGCCCTCAAGAGGACCCAACATAGTCTCAGATATGGCACACATAGCCGCAAGATGACCCGACCTAGGTCTCAGATATGGGAAACATAGCCCCTAGATGGGCTAAGACTGCCTCAAGATGTGGAAAAATAGTAGTCAGGAAGTCTTAAAAGAGAGAGAGAGAGAGAGAGAGAGGGAGAGAGAGAGAGAGAGAGAAAGAGGGAGAGAGAGAGAGAGCGAAAACCACAATAGTTTGTCAAAAGGCTGCAAAGGTGGTTCAATTCGTCAAGGTTTTCGAGATGCTGGGCCGAACAGCACACGGTGTGCACTATTTGGACATCTTGACTCTTGGGCATCCGTACGTTGAACATGCCACCCCACATGCCACTGCCAGCGCCGCGCCCAAGCGTGCTCCCGAGGTCCGCGGCATGGATCTTGGTGCCAACATCTTGGAAGTCCGAGGGTCAGTCCACAAGTTGTTCTCTGTTGAGTTGGCATTCAGGGAAGCAGAATTCGAACTGTTTGTGTACCCACTTCATTCGCACACGGAGTCTGGTTCTGACACCACCTTGCAATGCTGTGCTGAATTAATCATCACAGTAATTGCCCACTGTTGGACCAAAAATATAGAAGTCAAAGTCGAATCCTGCCAGCTGGCCCCAAAACGACAATCGGCAACAAGGCAGCATCTTGAATCACGGCGCTTGAATCAGCATCTTGATACAGCAATGGCCGGCCAGCACAACACACTCAACCTATAAGCTCATACCTACCCGAATGAGCCATGCAAAAGCCATAAGCATCCAAAAGAGCATCCACTTCTATTTCACTTTCATACATCTGAACAGCGATGGCCTCAACCTAGTAGC
>JAODVM010156516.1:0-14748 GCA_025400095.1 Phenganax marumi
GTTTTGTTACACTGTTTTATACTGTTACTATAATTAATGATAGATAAACAGCTACAGACACTTTATCAGTTCCGTAGCCGCCGGAGGCTCGTATAGTTGTACCGTGCAGCGTGCCTCTTGGCCACATATATAGCTAGCTTTTAATTTACGAAACATTTTTATCGTGGTTACAGTTTCATATTTTTTTCCGAGTGCTGTATTTACTAGAACAAAATATAATTATGTCTCGCACTGGCTCAGACTGCTGATTCCCGAAACTTATCAAGAATTTGAAGAGCCTTTTTGCTCCCTGATCTCGCGCGATGTCTTTTGAGTTTTGACGTGTGTTGTTGTTGTCGTGATTGTTTCTCGAGTAAAATTACGGGATAACAGCTCTTCATATTTTCGATCTTTGTTCACTACATGCAGGAAAAAGAAAAACCGCCCGTATTTACTTGTCAAAATTTTATATTTGTGAAACACGCAATTTGACTGGTCAGCACCAGTGCAGGATGAGACTATCCTGCACGATTCTTGTGAGAATCGCACACTTCATCGATAATTTTGTAAAGTTAACCGGTGTTTCACTGTAATTATTATGTAAAACAATTTGGTTTTATGAGCAGGATAGCGTCATCCATGCACTAGGGATGTCGCTCGACTTGCGGACAACTAAAAAGAACTCTCGCCTGCCGCTCGTGTATTTTCATGCTTGCCGTACGCGAGAGCTAGCAGCTGAGCTGTTATTCGTGCCAGTTTGCTAAAGCCCTGGGCAAACTAGGAAACATTGTTGCGGAAACATTTGTGATTTGCGAAGTTTTCTTAAATGTTTCCCTGTTTGCCCACCTGTGGAAACATTTTTGCGGAAACAAAATATGCTTACCGAGAGGCAAAAATGTTTCCTATCAAATTCAGAAACATTCCATGTTTCTCAAGTGTTTCCCTCGTGTTTGCTCATCTTGGGAAACATGGCGAAACATAGGCAGGAAAAAATGTTTCCGCAACAATGTTTCCTAGTTTGCCCAGGGCTTAACTGCTGAGCCTGAGCAAGCGGGACAAATAACGTTAGCTCAGCTGATAATTCTCGTGTACGGCAACATCCGGAATGCATGGATGACGCAATTCTGTGCGGAAAACATTTGGTCACACGTGCTGTGATTTAGTTTCGTTTGCGAAACTGAGTTGTTGAATGGTTGTTGAGGTAAGAACAAAAGCAACTTCGCTTCTCGGCCTTTTGGCTAAGATGCTAAGATGCGAAGTAGGCTAACGAGGGAGATTTGCTGACGATATGCAAGGAATTTCCCATCCGCAGCTCTTTGTTTTCGAGGCAGTTAGGTTGAAGGAGCCACAGGGCAAGGTGGAAGCCGAGCTGCACAGCGATCAAATCTTGACCGTATTGCACTACAACGGTTCAAGTGAGGCAGGCAGCACTTCTGGTATGGGCCCATTGCATCCCCAGTTGCCCCTGGCAGTGGCTCTTAAGCCAGTGACCGACCTCTCAAAAGGAGAACAAAAGCGACTTATAACGTATGTTTACATGAAGTTGTTCGCAATAAAATCCAATATGGCGGACGGCATGAGTGAAATTTCCAGTTGGGGTGAACGAAAGTTTTTCGACATTCCTGAGACATTTATAAACAATAATATGAAGAAAGTAAAAAATAGTGAAGAATGTGAGAAATTGTGTGAATACATTGATAGAAATTGTTTGGGGAAAGACTTGGAATTTGCGGGACCGTTTGGAAAACGCAAAGGTTTGAAAATTGAAAAATTGAAGAATACACAAACAAAACGTACAGAACTAAAAGTTTAATACTATAACAGCGAGGAAGCACTGCCCTGTAGATTCCACCCTTTAAGTGCAGTCTTCTTTACAAAAAAGAAATTTTACTTAAAAAGAATTCCAAAAGGTACTTTTCTACTATCCGTAAGGAGTACCAGCTGGTCTACTGCATAGTTAACCTGGAAAACATTGAACTTGTAGAAAATATGCGGAAAACCCCCGTCATATCACGGTATGTCAGTCTTGCAATCACTGTTGAACAGTACCTTTTTCAACTACACCAGTGACAATCTGACATTGCGGTGGCTATTGAATTATCCCGGCATCCTCTTTATGAGCTTAATTAAAGGTCACACTTGAAAAATTACCTATAATTATGATATTCATGAGATTTATCCTGAAAACGTATGATATAACCTGATGGTTAACTTGATAGAATTGCATCTTCCTTAGATAAGCTACTAAATCATTCCTAAAGACATTTGTTGGCATCACCAAACTTTTGTCATTCATCAAAAATTCAGAGTGTATTTACTTTGAATTTTAAGTCAGTCTTAATTGCGTACCTTCTTGTGCGTGCATCATGCATATCTACATAACAATTTTTAATTTGGAAAAAAACTGGGTAAAAATCAATGTCAAGTACGATAGCTTGTTTCCTTATTACTGCAACAATTATAGATATATCTAGTGTAATTGCGGATATTCTAATAAGCTACAGTCAGTGTTTTGTTGTATTTTCTTCTTTTGTTGTAGTTGTGTACTGTGATTATGTGGCCTCTGGCAGGTGAGTAAACCTGCCCAGGAGATTAAGACCTTGTGCGCACGGAATCGTTTTCAAGCACTTTTATTTGAACTGCTTTTTGAAAAGTGTCATCTACCGTGTGTTCGCTCGATTCTAAGTGAAGACAACCCTTCTTGATGAAACGTTTCCAAAACTGAAAACGTTATCAGACACGCGTTTTCGCCTTGAAACGCTAAAAATCCAGGATGGCGACTCAAAACAAAAATATAATCTTGTTTTCTAGTGGCTAACTCTTTTTTGGTATTCAACATTGTCTGGCCAAATTTTCACTTTAATAGAAAATATAACATACTTCACAGTTTTTCTAGCTTGTAATAATTAACATATATACGATTTAAAATGGCTGTTTTATTTTCGAAACAATGACACACTTCGTGCACAATATCTACTTTACTTTCCTTTGATGGTCCAAAAAACTTGCATGTATTTGAGCAAACTTTGACTAGAAAGGTTTTGTGGAGCAAAACTTAAAGATGCTGTAGAGCCACTATAAATGAAATTTGGGTGGAGACAAAGACTTTGTACACAGTGAAAACGTTTTAGTGTGAACAAAGCAACAAAACGACATGATTGGATTCGAAACGTTTCCACGTGCACATAGTCTTATTCATCCTCACGCAGCATATTTCACCAACGGTATGAGTTAGCCGACAGAATGTAAGAGCAAACGTAGAAAAATATGGCCTAAAGATTTAAAGCTGCTGCTGCTGCTTTGTATATCTGTAAATGACTGTTTCTGTCATAACACACAATCCACTGCAGTTTTTCACCCTCAGACTCGCAGATACTGTACACAAGTACGCAAAATTCGAAAGCTGCAGTTTCAAGTGAGTCGTTACGCACAACAAACGTCTTCAATAATTTGCGTCGCATTTTCCACCAGAACACTCAAGATTATACGTCTGACCATATTTGATGTAGAATATTTGATACGTACAATATTTGATGAATACACTAGTGACTTAGGAAGGGTTAGAGCACGGTCACGTGTGCTCTTTAGGATATATAGAGTCTCGAGAATTAGACAACTCGAGGGACTCCATAATCCCACAGACCACAAGTGACCATGCCTTTAACCGATTTAGAGAATAACTGCCTTCACGTGGGAATTAGGAGATACAATGCGCTCTGATTAATTTGAATGTTGTTATATAGGAGTATATAAAGTTGCTAATTTTATTGAATTCATTAGTGACACTATATAGAGTTGTTAATGAATTCAATAATTTCAGACACTATGAAATATAGAGCAAATAAACACTGAAATCTGTTTGGCTGAGTGAAGTTAGTTATTCTCTAACATCAGATAATACAGTAGTGTTTATTATTATTCGTTTATTACTCATAAATTATCAAGAAATGCATAGACATAGAAAGAAAGAGAACTCATTTCTATTTTATTCATTGTTTAGATCTTTGAAATTTCTCGAAGATTATATTACCAACAATGTTCTAAGATGTTATGGAAACACCCACACAACAACATCTGTTACATCTTTGCAGACTACATTATATCGTCATGAATCTAGGTACACAGTTTGATTGAATTGAAATACAATTCTGTACAGAACAAGGTTCCTGAGAATGAGGAGATTTCGGTACTCTGTTAGTGCTGGGCAGGAACGTGATAGAAGCCCGGGTATTAGGCTGACTGTCAATGAGTAGCTGCCTTCCATACAGTTTTTCAAAGATCAAAGGTTTGAATTACGTGTTGGTTTGTAATAGAAATAGAGGAAATCTTGACAAAGATGTAGGAAAGTCTGTTCTCTTTTGCTGCTCTTCAATCGGTTTACGAGAACTTGATTACACTCTTTTCGGCTGAGTTGGAATGAACAGGAAAGTTTGCTTTGTGCTGCCTAGAGCTGACAAGACGAAGAAAACGTTTCTCGTGTCCATTGCAGTCCTGCATGGGAAAAATTTTCCTGAGCGGAAACTGACCTTTAGGTTAACTATGTGAGTATAATTTTCAGGACGATCATACGCAATGCAGTGAATGCAAGTGAACATGATGCTGTGATATTTGTTGGTTCAGGATCTACCGCAGCTGTTCATAAACTTATCCACGCTCTGAGATTAAAGACGTCTCCTGTATGTATTTTTTTTGCCGTCATGCAGTCTCCAGACTTTTCAAAGAAAAGACCGATCAACACACTAGAAGTGACCCAAAATGCCTCTTGACCACTCATTTTCTTACATTACCGTTCATCTGAATAGATCTCACATGCATTGATGTTTTCTTACTGAATCATAGATATTGCTAACCTTGCAATTTATTGATCAGTCTGTTAGTACATTAGTAATTTCCACTCTGTTTATATTTTACTCTTTTTGCTATCCTACATTGCTTTTGTTTGTCACCATTTATATATATTGAAAATCAGAATGTTTTTCAACCAGATTGTATTTGTTGGTCCATTTGAACACCATTCAAATATACTACCTTGGAAAGAAATAGGAAGTCAAGTAATTATCAACCTTTTTTTACTTCAAATCGCTACAGTATATGAGAAGATAGTATGCACATTTTACCCATAATCGCTTTCAAACCTAAATTAATTGAAGAGACTCATGTTTTTGATTTACAATGTTATTCATTGAGAAGTATTCAAGCTAGCGCCAGTGACTGCGAATTGCATGGTGTCTCTTCTTTGCACTCCCGAGAATTATCTCCTTGGGTTAATTTTGAGGTTTAAGTCAACAGAGCAAATAACAATGCTTGCATGGCAACGTTTGTAATGGGTTGAAATCGAAGCCTGGCTATCTCTCACATGTACACTCTCAAGGCAAGGCATATGGGTAAAAATGATAGTATATGATTTTTGCGCAGATTGTCTGGGTGCGTGAAGCGAAGGATGGCAATGTCGATGTCGAGCATCTTGAGGAAATGTTGAAGGTATCAGCTGACTGCCTGGCTCTAGTGACTTACTTACCAATTCAAGTTCTTAAAGTTTCATAAATCTACTGGATCCGGTTGTACAAAACTTTTAAAATTAACGTGCTGTTTATACATCCAGTCTCGGTACTTTCTTGCTTGTTTCATTTATATTTCTATTCCCCATTGTTTATAACCCAGTTGTCTGTTTGTTCGTCACACACCAACGCTCACCGACCAATGGACCGAATTTCTGGAAATGACTTTTAAAACACAAGGAAAAAGGCATGCGGTCTCAGAGTGTTGTTTTGTTTACTAGGGTGTCCTTTTACTGCAGCATGACTGAAGGCCGGTTTTCACATGCCGCCGCAATTGTCGTAAAGATAAAGTCACGACCGTGACTCTTATGTACGACAATGGCCAATATACACGCTTTAGACGAACATTTCATGTAGGTGAAGAAAAGGAAATTCCCAAAAAGAACTTGTGAAAATTAGAAAACTGCAAAGTTTGGTTGTGAAATGTTTTAAATGTAGCCCTTACAAATTTTTGATACTTTTGTATTATGTGCAGATATTTGTAACTAAAATAGTTACCAATCTCCACACGAAATACAAAAATATACAAACTTTGCCAACTGCACAGAGCTCTATTTTCCGTATTTTCCAACGTTTCGCCACCAAAGTTTGTACTTTTACTAGTTTTAGTATGCAGTTTCTAGTTGTGGTGATTGATTTCCTTCGTTTTATCTAAATCAAAAACTAGTCTAAAACGTTTATACAGACCCTGAAATAATTTTAAAGTTTGTCCGGCAAACCGTCTGAGCAAAGTGACATTTGACAAGCATTTTTCAAATTTGGTCCAAAATTTTTTATTTTCGTTTCTTTTCGTCACATTTGTTTATATACGCCCAAAGTAGATACTCACTATGCTTGGTGCCGACCCGATCATCTAAAAAACAGATTTCTTTTTCTCAAAATTTGTCCGGACAAAATGTCCGATCATTTCAACATTTGATCGGAGAAAGTGGAATTTAGTCGCAAAACCGCCGATCGCCGGCTGTTATTTCAGGCTTTGTATATATTGCCGTCCATTAAGACCGTACCAAAACCAGTCTTAAAAACAGTTTTTATAAGCTATGTTGTTTGTTCTTCTTTAACTTTCCCTGGCTCTTACTTTATTATTTTATAGCCTCCTTGAAATTTTTTAAGCGTTGACTGGAATTCTACTCCTGCTTGTTCTGTAACATGTCGTTTTGTATGTTCCAGTTGCATTCAAAAAATTATCAACGACAGTTGATTGGTTGTTTCTCCGCTGCTTCCAACATTACTGGCATCCTTACTGATACAAACAAAGTATCCGCGTGTTTGCATCGTTATGGTGCACTTGCTGTTTGGGATTATGCAACAGCAGGTAGCCTATATTACGTAGAACTGCTGTGCGGTGCGTTCGCTTGTTGAGGAAATTAACTTTTGAAGCTCGCTTTTTGAAAAATCTGATCGTAATACAATTTCTTTGTCCAAAGAAATGAGACTATGGTTTTAATGTTGCAGGACCGTACACAGAGATTAATATGAATCCTGTCGTAACGAAGTATACAGCACTTGTATTTTCTGTTATAGTTTCTTGTGTTTACTTAGTTACTATAAGTAATAATCTATAATTTGGTAATTTGTGGACAACTAGAATAATCATTAGTTGCACAACTTCATTGAATGTTAAACCGAAATAGACCGTTACTGTACCTATATGTTTAAACTCATGTACCATTCTTTTCTGTGTGCTGCTAGTGAAAATCAAAGTTTGGTGTACAAAGATGCTGTTTTTCTCTCACCTCATAAATTTGTTGGTGGAGTGGGTACTCCAGGTTGGTAGTCTTTTATTATTTCAGGAGAATTTGTCGTGTGCCAAAAGTGCGGAGAATATAACTACTAACCTTTTGCTAATCGAGCAGGGTACTGGGTCTAGTCCCAAACTGCAACGCATTTATGGATTGTTTGGGGGAACAAAAGTAGAAATTTAAAATAAAAAAGTATTTTTATTTAGCCATTGAAATCCCTTGTCGCTGGCGCAGATCCTCAATTTGAAGCTTGCCCTTAAGCAAAATTCTTTCCAGGCATTCCATAGATGCGCTGCCGTTTGCGACTACACCCACTACTCTCGCTCGATCGAGAAAAGGCTATAATTACAACAATTAAGTGTTGTTCATTTTTTCAATGCAACTGCAAAAATTTTGTTCTTTGAAAGGACAGCCGCGTTCTAAGGGCGGTTTTCTACTACACGAATTTGTTCGAGCGAAAAATAAATCTAGCGACATGATTGGCTCGCATTCGATTTTTTCGCGGGGAATTATTTTGCTAACCAATCACGTTGCTAGATTTCGTTTTCGCTCGAAAAATTCCGCCTAGTGGAAAACAGGCCTAACTGAGCAGGAAAAACTTCGATCTTTTTGCGAACATTTTAAACATTTTATATTATGAGGGTTTTTTATTCTAGGAATACTCATAGCAAAGAAGAAACTTTTTGAGAATACTGTGCCATCCGGTTGTGGAGGTGGATCTGTTTTCTTTGTAAGTGCCAACATACTTCTACGGTACCGCAAATTACTGTAGTTTGTTTACATACATTTCTATATATGTCTTAAAAGTGTTAGGCATTCATCGGACAAGGTTTACAATTCGTCTGCTAGATACAGAGAATGAAGTTCATAACTTCTTTTCTTAGGTGACGCACAACTCTCATCGATATTTGAAAGAAGTTGAAATGCGGGAAGAAGGAGGAACGCCTGCTATTGTTGAATCTATTCGTGCAGGATTAGTGTTTCAGTTAAAGGAGGCAAGTGGCGACCCCACGTTCACGAATTACTATTACGGTATATAATGTACTACTTTACTGTGTTTCTGTTTTAATAGGCCGTGACTCCTAAATGTATCATGAGACTAGAGGACGATTTCACAAAGTAGGGAATATACTTGTGGCATATTTGTGTTTCAGGATTATTTACATAAATTCACATGTACTTGAGATCAGAGAACGATTTCATTGAAGTTGGGAATATGGTAGTGGACTATTCGTTTCGACTATTTACACCAGGGGCTGGTTGTTCAAAGCTGGGTTAGCGTTAACCTTGAGTTAAAATTGAACCAGCTGTTTGGTTTGTGCATTTTTGTATGTCCATTTGTTTCAAAACTTCGCAAATAAAGGCTTCTTTTTACATAGATTAGCTTCGTGGAAAAATTTTGTCAAGTTCATAAACAAGCAGTTAAGAATTTTGCTTCAAACTTTTCGTGAACCCACGGTTAACGCTAACCCAGCTTTGAACAACCGGCTCCAGTATTTTATCTTTATAGCTGCAAAGCGTTGTATTTCATTTTAGCCTGGCGAGGGATATATTTTCCAGAAGCAAAAATTTAATTTTTCTTGGGAATATGAAACTTTCTCGTCTTCCTGTCTTTTCGTTTTTGATACGACATCCTAGTAGTGGTTTGTTTCTTCACCACAACTTCGTTTCATCTTTATTAAACGATCTCTTTGGTATTCAATCGCGAGGAGGTTGTGCTTGTGCTGGACCTTATGCTCAGGTACATCATCTATTTAGAAAATAATTTATAAGGTACTTGGCAATACATTGAGCAGTCGTAAATCGTAACCTGAGCATGTAAGAGCCAAGCATAATAGGCGTAAAACGTATTTTGAAATTCTCTCAAGTTAAGGACGAAACGTTAGCTTCTTTTTAAAAAAATGTTTATTTTCTATTTCAATTAATTAACTGATTATATTCCTTGATTTTAATAGATGTAATAATCCAATTAATTATTCAATATATTATTCAATTCAATTACTTCAAAATTAATTATTCAATTCAATTAATTATTCAATATACCCAATAATCCA
This sequence comes from Phenganax marumi, assembly GCA_025400095.1. Lineage (NCBI taxonomy): Eukaryota > Metazoa > Cnidaria > Anthozoa > Malacalcyonacea > Clavulariidae > Phenganax > Phenganax marumi. The sequence goes on from JAODVM010156516.1 coordinate 9,334, forward strand.
ATTAATTATTAATTGATTATTATCGCACTAGTGTTGATAAATTATATTGTAACTACTTAAAGTATCGCATAACTAAGAATACTAGCGGTGCTATATACTGTAGCACTATAATAGAAAGGATAGCAGCTTGTAGATGTTGCCAGAACTCTTTGTCCAAATCGTTTTTCCGTGATGAAAGTACCAGAACACATGCATGTCTTTGTTCACAGCATCGTTTTCAAGCAAAAAATTAATCGTTTTTCTTTGCAACGTTGGATTCTGGCATTGTTGGCAAGCTGCCATCAAAGAGAATTAACTGCATCTAAAATGTTTTATTTTTGTGCTGCGTATACTGCAGGACCTTCTTGGTATTGACGAAAAACTTGCGAAGGAAATTGAATCTGCTTTATTGGAGGACAGGTACTATATGCGTATGTGTACAGCGCCAAAATGCAGCTTGCCTTAATATTGATTATTGTCCTTAAGCTAATTCGTGTTTTTCTTAGTCGCTTGGATAGAGTTCATTTACGACGGTATCTTGAATACTCGGAACGAGAATTGATACGGTATTATCCTTTTCTGTGTTTTACAGCAGTGCACGTCGCTGTTTACATGTTGAATTGCTCCCATATTTCTTTAAGTTATTTTTCTATTTTGCACTATTGATTATTTTCCTGTATTTTAATAGACCTGGTTTTACGAGAATTAATCTTCCATACTTTATGAAGAAAAAAGAAGCTGTATTTGTCTTGGAAAGTATTGTCATGATCGCAGAACATGGATGGAAACTTCTACCCAAGGTAGTTACCACTAGATTTGATACATGGTGTTGCAACGATCGACTTTGCTCAACCTACAGACTTATGTAGAAATTGGCAAGTCCATAATAACAGAAGAATGGGTGCATGTCGATTGTACCGTAAGTTGTTATGCAATTTTGATGTAGCAGCAGAATTGGCGAACAGAAGACTCGTAGTCTCCACCGTGATTCTATATTTGTTGTTGCTCACAACTATAGAATCGCTAGTTATTCTCGTAAAATCGACATGCGTGCCACTACTTTTGCTTTTATTACGATGAATTGGGAACTAAGACTGCAGTTGTGCGTGTTTTTTATCTTTTATATCTTTCACAGTTTCATAGTGTTTCAAAATACGCGGACAGATAGACACGTCATTATTTGAAAATGTAACCACTATGCAATTTTTCTTGTGGTTGTTATTATAAGAGAAGTTTTATTACAATTTAAGCTGCGTGCGTTTCAAAAACATGGAACTTAAAAATGTAGCCTTTACCTGCAAGATTCGCTTGATTCTATACTTTGCTTTGGCATTGATCCTGTTTTCAAGTTATTCTTGTTATATTCATGACTATATATGAAAATCTCTGGACTAGCGTGACAACGCGATGGAACCTACTATTTGCACCATCCAGGTTTTATCATCGTTTCATATTGTGTAATTGCTTTTTAGTACATGTTTAACCCAGAAACTGGCGAGTGGCGACATCGTCAACATCAGGTTTGCTTACGTGTATGTTTATTAGGCACATTAGTGGTTCAAACATAGTCAGAAATACTTGTTATGTAGGTTGCGCAACTCATAGAAGTAAAATTATTATTATACATCTACTGTAGTACGCGTTCTTGTTCCTGATTGGTCGAGGAACGCCGGCTGCTTCTCACCATTAGATGCTCATTACGTAATATGCAGCTGCTAATGTACCCAGTGTGCAATAATAGCTTTTTTGGATCGAACTTGCGTCCTCAAAAACAGTTATGGCGCCCTGTAGTGCCCAAGCCCTGGCGCGGCTAACAACTCGTACCTAAAAGCGCGCGAAAAAAGAATAGATAAAATGGTGTAATGTAACGCAGTATTGTTATATACTTAGAATATTAATGGAGTCCGTTTTACGTTTTGAGGTCTTTGTGTGTATAATAAAATAAGAAATGGACTCGGCTTTCGCATGATGTCAAGATTTACACAGCCAACTCAGCCCTCATTCACGTTATCCGCTTCGGCAGATACTATTGACCTCGATCTGAATAATTCTTGATGTCATGCCAATAATTATTTAGTGCTGTATTATCGGAAGAGTGCGTATTGCGTAAAGAAAATTGAGCTACTGTATTCAAGTTTGACTTAATGAATTTGTTTCAACAGATCTTTAAAGACCGCAAGTGGCTTGGCTCAATTTCATATGCATCAGGAGAAATGAAGTACCCTGGCAATGTAAATATTTCGAATGAAAATGATATCCAAGTACCAAACTTACAGGTACTTTCATTATAATTCATCGTGTCAACCTTGGTTTTGTACTTGATAATGCGAATTAATGTAAACTTGTTTTGGATGTGATGTGGGTGAGAAAATGTAGTGTACTGTACAGCAAAGTCTGTCCTTAAACCCTGGTTTCCATATAGTCGTGAACGTCGTAAAGATAGAGTCACGAACTTTCTAAACATCCGAGATAAAGTATGCTAAAACAAATTACTAGCAAAGCAATTATTATTACGCAACATCCATGTTTTCTATGAGATATACTGCCAAGAAGATAGATATTTTGGCCGTTGAGAGATATCGTGACTCTATCTTTACGATGTGTACGACTATATGGAAACCAGGCTTAAGCGTTTTAGCCTGATTTCCATATGTTCGCAACTGTCGTAAACTAAGAGTCACGATATTTTGTCAACGGTCAAAATATTCTATCGTCCTAGCAGTTAATCTCATAGAACACATACAAATTATCTGCCAGTATTTGCTTTGGTAATAGTTAGTGTGAAACTGTTCGATTTCAGCTGCTTAGAAAGATTGTGACTCTGCCATTAGGACAATCAAAAATAATGTTTCTAGATTTAATGAAACTTACGTTGTAAATGTTGGCGTAATATTTTGCAGGAATGTTTGGCTGATGCGATGGAAATTTTTAACGAAGCTGCTATTGTTAAGGTTTGTTCAATGCTTTTCGTCGTCATCATTAGTAGAATCACTGACTTACGTAGTGTATAATAACACTGAGGCCTTACAAAGTAATTTGGGTCCTCCCTCTAAGTCAGTTCATTTAGTTCTGCAGTTGTAAACCAGTGATTGACAAGATTATTGAACTAGCTTTCCCCATCGAATGAAAATTATTTTCTCTAAACATTCTAATCGATTCTAACCAATTCCTATCAATACAGAAATTACTAATGATGTCCACGAAATTGTAGTCCGACATTGTAGTTCTCTCATTTCTCTAGGAAGCTCCTGAGTATGTAGCTATAGTGTCTGTCGTTTCATTTCTGAAACAAATGATTTTAAACTTTCAATTATTAATCTTAGTTGTGAACTTAGTAGAAGTATGCAGTACCTGAGAGCTTTCTTATCATAGGTTTATTTTGATTCAGGGAAAGAACAAACCCAATGATCAATCGTTGTTGCTGGGCGACGCTGAGAAGTTGAGGTGGTTTTTGTTGCCTAGTGAGGCACACGTGATCTTGCGTGAGGAGACTCGTGGTTGCTATCCACGAACACCCCCATTTTCTCCTCTACACCGCTGCTATCATGGAGAAATGACGAGTGCAGAGGTTTCAAGACCGGATTCTACGGTCGTGGATTCTGGAGGGAAGTGTGAGGAAGACAAGTGTGGAAAAGAAAAGTGTGAACGAAAAAGTCGTATAGATAAACAATGTTTGGCGAATCCGGTTGAGATGTATGCCATCTGTGATATTGGAAGATTTTTGTCCGACGAATGTAAAGAGACAGAAAAAGTTGAGAAACCTCTAGTTGTGCAAGATAAAAACATTGCTGAAAATGCACAAGGAGACGTGAAGGGTTCAGCAAGCGAACAACGTGTAAAATTTCATAATCCTCCGCGCCACGTGTTTAATCTCACAGTCAAGGTCAGTTCTGTCATAACGTACAAGGAAAAGAGATCTATCTCTTAGGCTGTGCTTTTACCTATTGCTTGTTCTTGTCGTTGGCGACCACCCTAACGGGAACATGTAAAGTGATCAAGTGTTTTCTCAATAAAACTCTTTTCTAAAAATTGTTCGCCTAGTATTTTGTTGAATTATATGGTATAGTTAGTGTTTCAGTTTGCATCGCAACATCAAAACCTTAAAGTACTGTAATATTTGTATTCAAAATAATGCTTTTCGAAAGATATTAACTTGCATTTCTTTCTTTCAAGGCAATAGAGGAATTTCAAATGATTAGAAATGGCGACCGTGTGCTTGTCTGCGTTTCTGGTGGAAAAGATTCTTTATCCATGCTGCACACGTTGCATCAATATCAGTTCTATGCTAAGACTAAGGTATAGCAATAGCTGGTTTTAACTTATCTTTTTCTGTTTAAAATCTTGCATAACAGGCACAATCGCCCATTTAGTGTTTTAAAAGTAAGAACCATTTCCTGTTGTATGCTCAATATTTATGCAAATATAAGTATTTGTTTTAAACTACACAGCAAACTGGTTCTTAAACTTGTAAACTCGTAGTAGTGAGGGTTGTCGCCGGCTGGTGCTACTGTCTGTTCGTGGCCCTTTCAGGGAATCAGTTTCCATATTGGAGTAGCAACAGTTGACCCTGGTTCATCAGGCTATGATCCAAGTCCTTTGAAAGATTACATGAAAGAACTTGGAGTGGAATATTTCTATGAAGTTCAAGGTTGGTTATTTGCGTGAAACTCAGTGTAGAACCAGTTTAAATAGTGTGTAGCATTAGTGAGTATTTGGTATATGTGAAGTTGCGTACGAGACCTTTTTAGCTTTCTCTACTGACATTTCGAAGTTCCAAAAATTTTGTATTGTAAAATGTCATGTTAAGCTTTTCAACTAGCTTAAAAAAATGGGAGAACTCTCTACGGATTGTCAGTGTTATTTGGAGGGATTCGTGTTATAATCTGTATAGATTATCGAAACGATAGCGGAATAACTAAACCGTTGGATATAGAGTGCAGTTGATCAGTCACGACAACATGGCAGTTTAGTCACTGAAAAGTAAATCCCATGTAAAACAGTCAAAATAGTTTTCCCGAAAATATTATATCATTTTCTACTACTCAATGTTGAGAAAAGGCTGATACTGAAGAAAGTTACTATGGAATTTGTAAAGTCATGCTGGCAAAAAAATATTAAATATGCTGCCATACAGTAGTCGCACTAGTTATTTTAGAGAAAATTCAACTAATATTTTTGTGTTTCAGGAATCATCAAACAAGCATCGGAACTTGACGTTTGTGAATCAATATGTAGCTTTTGCTCCCGTATGAAGAGAGGTCGTCTATACGCATGCGCGCGACGTCATGGCTACAATGTACTTGCTATTGGTCAACATCTGGATGATATTGCTGAGAGGTTTTACCGTTTCTCGTATACGCCATTTCACTTGTCATTATGAGGTCATAGGTCTGCGGTCATTGGTGTTTGAATAGAACAGATTTTTCACATTTTTGC
>JAODVM010156627.1:0-32605 GCA_025400095.1 Phenganax marumi
TTGAGTGCTTAATTGCCCAGATTTCAGGCTGGTGGTTCTTAACCCACTGGTTCTTTTATGCGGGGTTTTACTGTATCCTTTCTGAAATATTATATCACAGTCTTTAGCTTTAGTCCTAAACTAAGAGACCTCCTAATTGATAGGGTTGAAAGTCTTCTCGAGCAAGAGTTATAATTTCCGCGCGAAAGTCCCAAGGTATAGCAACACAATTACAGTTTTAAAGTCAGTTTTGCCAGATTTTTTCAGACCTTCAACCAATGTGAATGGCATTAAAGCGCTTGATTTTGAAAGGCTATTCTATAAAGATGATCACTGATGTATAAGATGATGTATTGAACCATTATTGAATGAGGTTGAGTGCAAAACAAAGAAGTATCATGTTCGAGATTTGCGTTATCTGCCGAGGCAGATTACATAAACCGATGCCTTAACAATCTTCATGTTACGCAAAGACCGAGTAGATGAGGTAGGCCCGATTATGATTTGCAAACGAGAAATAACTCCTCAGTACGTCATAGTATAGAATATGACAATTTGGCTAATAGCTTTAAGTCATCCAAGAATCGCAATTTTTTAAATTCATGATCAGTAATGTTGTGGACTAATTTAGAATTGTTTGCAAGTCCAATCGAGAAAATCTAATTTATTGAATTGGTGAACTTTGTCTTCGGCCTGATCAACGAGGCATGGAGCCTTCAGAGTTTAATTTGGTCTGGACTATCGAACTTTGAGAGTTTCATCAATGTAGTACCTTTGTACACCTCGCGAATCTTGACCTAAGTAATCAGATTCGTCGCACGAACTGATCAGTTTCAATGTTCTCAATGAAAAACAGAGAGCCAAAATCTCCGGTATATCACTAATCTCCCGTGGAATAGTTATATCCCCGGCGATAGTGTCCACATCAACGTACTCTTTAGAATCATCCAGTTTGAACTTATACGAAGTTTTTGACGGCTGCTCGATCTCAATTCTCTTGTTGGTTGCTAGATGATATAGGTAGAACTTCACTCGTGAGCTAAAGGTGACGCGTGTAAAGAGTATGCCCCAGTCTCTTCGGCCGCGAACAAGTAGCTTAGGCTCGTATTTAGTCTTCGAGTAAGGAAAGCCGGGTAGACGTTTTGCGACTTGATCTTTGCAAGGTATTTCCCCTTTGGACATCGAGTGACTGGAACCTATGATCCGACCTGTTAGATCAACAACTTCAACTGCTAATAATGGCGATGATAGACACTCAGCAACTCTACATCGAAATACTTCCCTACTGCTGTATGAATTGATGCCATAGAAGGAAACCGCACATGGGCCATCTTTCCCAAAGGCAGGCGAAACAGCGACAGGACATACGACTGCATCGACTAAACTTGGGACTTCTATGGGATTATCGTGTTGGTTGACATGCAGTAAGTAGTTTCCAGTCCTCTGCGGCGGTACGATCTGAAATGTCAATGACACCTTGCCAGCGAAGTCTCCCATTGGCGGTATGATTTTAAAGTCACGTTTCGAAACCTTAGGCCGAGTGACGTCATTCTCCTTAAGCACAGCTTCCAAGGATTCTGGGAAGAACAATAGTGGAATGCTGTTTGATTTGAAAGTTTTATCTAGTGTTACTTTTACCGTTAGCATGACCGGTGCGTCGGCATTCGCAGCCGCTGAACTGAAAGTAACATCATCGCAGGCGCACGATGCCGAACCCGTTACCATGATTACAGTTTGTTCTACGCCACTGTTCTGGTTGATAGATAGACGGTAAGTGTTTTCCGTCGGGAAATCTTTCACTTCCACCTTAACAAGCTTCAGTATGTAGATTGGAGATGCTAGATTTTTCCACGCGTCTGCATTAACTGAAATCTGCAGTTGAGGTGGCTCTCTCTTCATTGTTGTACCTGTTAAGTTTCAACTTATAGTTAGGATAAGCATCTAAATCTTTAGTGTCTACGTTAAGCCCAGGGATTCGGCTCACTCGTAATTTGGAACTCAATGTGAAAAAAACCCGGTATATATAAAAAGTTAATCTTCATGGGTGTTAAGGCGGCATGAATTCCCAAAAATACCGTAAAACGAACTTATGGCAAATGTCTTCATTCAGAAATCGCGGGTAATAAACAAGAACTTCCGTTAATAAATTGCTGAAGACGCTTTGCCTAACTTATAGGAAAATTCCTCGTCCTTAAAAGAGATGAAAGATGTTTGTTCAAGTGAATAACCCAATTCTTTAATTTTGTTTCAAACAAAAGCAGGTACCTGTAAGTACATAGCTATCTCCATACGTCCTAGCCCATTTTTCCTGTGTAACTACAGTTGCGTATATGCCCGGCGCATCTCGACGTGATGTGTGATCTTCGTGGTCATGATCCAAAGTGCCTCCGAGTAACTGCAAACACTCTTGTCTGTAGGCCAGCGGATGTGCCAGGTGCGCATGCCATACGAGATCAACGTCACAAGTGGGAATGAAAACCGAGGGTGAACTAGAATGCAGTTTGAGAAACTTTCGGTAGCGTTTAACCGCTGTCCCAATGAATTTACGGTCTTGATAATGAGGTAGGGACACTTGATAATTGAAATCTCGCTGAGCTGCGGCTGCCCGAACCAGATCACATGACAACTCTGAAGACTGCGCGGCCGAAATTTCGGAGACTGAGTCGGGGTTCACGTCAAAAGACTCATTGGGATAAAGTCGGGTCCAGATCTCTTTGGCTTTCTCAAGCGCGAACCGTTTTTGATCTCCGGAGAATACTTTATGATTGATAATTTTAGACACCAATCTGCGGCAATCGCTATCGTAAACACGCGGTGACAGCATGTGTAGATACCAGACCCACTCGACGTCCAAGGGGGCGGCTATTAGAGTGGTATTTTCATTGGCAGCCAGTGGGAGCCAAAAATGCTCATATCTTCTAATGGCATTGGCCAACAGTTGTCCACGGTACAGGTAACCCAGGCTATCAACTTCATTTAAAAAATCGATATGAGCAAGTGCAGCCTCAGTTAGGTTAATGCTGGGTGATTTTGATGAACGCAACGTAAACATTGCGGAGAAAACCTGAGGCAAAAATGAGAAAACTTGAACTTTTATTAAAAAACTATAACGTTCGAGAAAAATGAGATAAAAAATGAAAAACAATGGTTTATGCTATTTTGTCGTTAAATGAGAAAATTGAAGTTTTTTCCTTTGTTTGGTACGAAAGTGCAAAACAGTTTGATCATTAGCCTTCTTTTAATAAAACGATAAACTTCTGAAGTAAGTTTACCAATGATAACAATTCACTGCTCTTCGAAGCGCGCTAAGGTTAATTTATGGATGGCGATACAGTGACAGATATTTTCACGTAAAATGTTGAATTTGATTATATGAATATGCTTCGAAAGTCTTGTGATTCCATACAAAAGACTATTTCAATGCACCTATATTGCGTACAAAATTTTGATTTAAACAATAAAGAGTATGAAAAAATTGCACAGTGAGGAAACAAAATGTTGAAGAAAGTTGAAAATATAGCACAGGCGAAGTTCGAAAATCTTGGATAATTTGTACTATGCGGTTAAACATTAATATCTTGTTTGAGCAAAGAATGTCAAGTTCGGCCGCATAATACAAAAAATAGGTACACAATGCGTACTTAATGGCAAACCATGAACCATGCACAACGGTGAAAAGAGTCCTCAAAAAGGTTAAGGTTTTATGATTACGGACAACAAGTAAGAATAGCTTAGTTCTTCATTATGATTTTCAGCAATTTCTGTGCGTCTGCACTTAAAATAAACGTCTACATTCTTTTTTCCACAAAAAATTGTGTTCGGTTACAAATTTAGAAAGAAGCTTTTACTGCACCCCGCAAAACTTTGTGACTGAAATAACAATCTAAATCTCTCTATTGCCATTTTACTTCTATTTGATGATGTTCGTTTTGTATGCGGTCGTGGGTATCTTTCTTTTGGTTAGATGAATATTTAATCATAATGCGAATTGTCCTTTGTTAAAACTTCATGCAATTCGCTGCTCTGCGCTGCATACTTATCCTGGTTTCCATATAGTCGTAAACGTCGTAAAGATAGAGTCACGAACTTTCTAAACATCCGAACTAAAGTATTTTAAAACAAATTATAATTTGTTATTATAAATTAGCAAAGCAATTATTAGTGGAAAACATGCATGTTTTCTTGGAAATATGCTGCCAAGAAGATAGAATACTTTGGCCGTTGAGAGGTATCGTGACTCTATCTTTACGACGTTTACGACTACATGGGAACCAGGCTTTATGCTTACAAAAAGGATCAAATTTCATGGGTACATGGTCATGGAATGCTGGCTTCTTGCACGTTTGTACATGTTTTTTTATAGGAAATGTCAAAACAACGAAACCACTTCTACAAATTAGTGCAATTCTTTTGTTCGTAACCTTCGGGGGATCGTTTCAACCGAGCGGTACCGATTTGTATAGATCAGACTCTACTGTTGCCAAATTGGCACTTTGCAATATGAACTACTTTTCAAGAGGCATATTGCAAAACTGCATGTATTTGTCAAACTGGCCGGTATGCCCTTATTGCTCGATGCAGTATTCCGCCAGTGGCTAAACGGGGCAGAATGCCGACATACCTGCAACATAAGTTTGTCTGTTGTATTACGTTTTAACAGCGATTTTGCTTTAGAAGGCAGTTAAATCTTGAATAAGTGATTCTGGTTGCTTGATGTTCGTTGTAGTTAACTTTAACAACGTTTTTATGCAAACGGCCCATAAACTCCTAAGACATCATTTATGTTAATAAAAAGAAAATCATTTGCATAAATATAAGGGCCCGGACTCCCTAGAATAATATGTGCAAAAAGCAACCGTGACACAGAATAGAAAATAATCCTTTATTGACTGAAGCTAACTTTTCATCTTTTAACCTGGGACGTCGTATCCCATAGAGCGCACGTGATCATGCTCCGACCATTTAACTTATACTTTAAAATTTTAAACATTTCCCTTCAGTCTTAGTTTGTTCTTGTTTCGTTCTTATTCTTTTGGAAATTCCAGCCGCAACACATGAACACGAAGCTTCGTGGTTATTAAGTTCCATACACTGGATTACAAAAACCAAACTTCAACACTGAATTTCAAACTATTTTATAAAAAAGATCTGCTTAAGTATTCAATCTATTTGTCTCATAGCCTCCCATTGAGCTAGAACATAGACTTTCAGTGTTTACAAATGTGCACTTTCGGTATTTGCCCAATATAAAATTTGCAAGTGAAATCACTTGCACACACAAATTCAAAGTCAACAAGTTTATGTAAATATTTGCATGACGGTAAACCTTTAAATTTAGCAAGCTACTCATACATATTTGCCATGGATATTCACTGGAAAGGTAAAGTTTTTGAAACCTTCAAGGAATAAACGTATTATATATAGACATTGAAATTAACAGAGCATAAATATTCCTGAAACTCTCAAAGCATACAACAAAAATAACTCGCTTGTACGGTCGTTATCACTTCTGGGTTTTCCTGGCTTGCAAGGACGCGAGATTCTGATTTGACTCACACTAGCTACCGCTAACTCTTGCTGACTAAGCTCGTATTTGATTGGCTAATCAAGTATATAGAACACGTCTTATTGGTTAGTGGTAGTTAATGGCAGTCTTACTGGTGATGGAAGTCAAATCAAATCTGAACCTAACAAACATTGAAACCTGGCCGAATCATTTGCGAAAACCACGTGCATATCCCTTTGCAAAACGGCCGATGACCGAATTCAACTTAATTACTTATTTGCCTAACGAAAAAAGGCCAAAAAGAATCGAATTAGCTCATATTCAGTTCTATTGTCTCAATCTGCATGACTTGGAATGCCATTTCATATATAAAGAGCAATTGACTATTTTCCCCAGCATTACCAAACTATTGTACCAACCAAAACCGGGCACCAGCGGCCGTAGAAAGTTTAGAACCAAATGCAAATTTTTGATGACTAGTATAGAATATACTAGTCATAGTATAGTCAGTCCAGTCCAGACTACAAGTCGTTGTAGTATGTAAGACATTTTAAAATACATGCTACTTGAACCATATGAAACGCCTCGAATGTAGCACTCGATGTCTAGAAATGGTCTTAGACAAGTTCTTTAGGAATTCCTACAAGTCTACACCGTAGATGATAATTCGATGCACATGGTTATAACTGAGTTTGTCTAAAATGAAGCTGGCACGATTTCTTAAATTATTGACAATACTTAGGCACGGTACAGGACAAAGTGAATTCCTTCGAATTTAGGAATGACTTATTGGCATAAATATAAATTTTCATTACGATCCATATAAATTATTGCTGAACTAAAAACTCAAAGTATTCTTACCTTACAATGTTGTAGAATGTAACGAAAATCCTGTTCAACGTTTCTTAAAATTACGACAAAAATGAAACCAGCAAAATTACCGAGATCAGAACTCCACAGACAGTGGAGGTCGGTCGATGCAGTTGCGAATGAATGAAGTTATGAAGACTATCGCTAGCACACAGTTGGTTAAAGCTTGCCCAAGCAATTGTTTATGACTACGTATACCTGCCACATTTCGCGTGGGAATGCTAGACTATTCTGTATAATGACTATAATTTACATAAATTAAGATGAAGGCATTTAAAACACGTTTAGATCACCCTTGACGAAGGCATTCATAGCGTGCCAAGACCCGAATCGTTGAATCTAAAATTGTAACTTCTTGTATGTTACATTCATTTTACCGATAACCTAGTGCGATATAGTATCCTAGTTGCCATGACTAGTAAAGGTTCACCAATAAAAATTAAATCAAGTACTTTGGTTAAGTGGCACTCACAAAACCATATATTATGAAAGAGAGGGCCCAATATAACTTTGAGTGTTTGATATAAGAGGCAATTGCCCGTTTGGTCGGTTTTGACTGTCTTAGTTGCAAGAGTCTAGGTAACGCTTCTAATAAATAGATTAAAATTTTGCATAATTTCACACAGACAAAAAGAAAAATATGCGAATTAATTTCATCAAGATAGCATTCAGAAAAATCTAGAAAAGCGTAGAAGACCCTCATAACACAAATACAGAGTGAAAATATGCTTGACATTCTGAATAAAATCACAAAAGACCCGTTATCGACAAGCTAAAAGTTGTCACAACTATTCAAACTATTATTGGTAACTCACATGACATACGGTCACACGCCTATTGAAATATCCTTGTTTCTCAGGAAATATAAAACTTCCTTCGAAATGTGTTCCCATTTTCCTCAGGATCATCAAAGTGAACAACAAGTAAACAATACGTGAGGTGGAGTTATACATATGCACAGTTTGAACTATCAAATGACTCCATAACATCAAAGTAATGTCTTCCCAGTAGTTTCATAATCCGTTGATCATTCATCGATAGAACATATGATGATGGTGCAACCATCATAACCATCATAAACACAGCAGTCGCTTGTTGTAATTGCAAGAATGGATATTCAGGGGCCAGTTGTTCGAAAGGTGGATAGCGCTATCAACTGGATAGTGATTTTTTGTAGCCTTCGTAAAATTTCCCGTTGATCGTTATAACATAACATTGCGACTGATATAGATAGATTAAAGTCTCTAGTATTTATATCGCTGACCAAAAGGGAAGTTTCGACATTTTTTGTCCAACTTTATGAACGTTGAAAATTCACTATTCAATGGATGGCGCTATCCAACTTTCGAACAACCAGTCCCAGTAGTATTGCCATTTGTCGCTGATTCAAACTTGATATAAGTTAATGTATTTGTCCATACTGAAGCAAGGAAAGCAAAAATATTTGGTCATAGCTATATGGCGTTCTGTACTAAACGAAGGAGTGTACTAGTACACTGGGTACACTTCGTTTATCCCAGTACGGAAAGCAACAATGCCAGAACATAATAACTGCAATGCACCAACTAGTGAATTAACGACGGAATTGGTATCATGGAAATAAGTTATTTTTTGCTTGTCGAATGCTGACGCTGTGGTTACATTTATGCTTTATTTTGTTTTCATGTTCCCAGGAATCAACCTGTGACATTATGGTTAGTTAGTCACAACATTGGACTAACAAGTTCTGTAAAACGTCTACAGGGGGCTGGGGCCCCCCACTGCAAGATTGCTGGGTGGGGGGCAGGAGGCCCAAAGCCCCCTTCCCATACTCTACGCCTACAATTCATGATCGTAATAGCCAGCAATAACCAGTAATAACCTCACCAGTAATAACCGTCCCACGAGGCCTGACGTCGTTTCGTGACGAATAATGTCACATTAAATATGCATGGTCAGCGATGGGGAGTTGCTTGCTTGCGTCATTGTGAGGCAATTAAAATAAGAGTGGGCTTTGCCAAATTTACTCAACCTCTGAATGAAATAGCATGCGAGAATGTGTGAGCGAGCCGATTGTGAGGTTACTTGTGTCAGGCTTTAATCGAGGGAGATGCCAGTTTAGCTTTACATAAACTTCGTTTGAAGTTGCACATGCGTTCTCGTTTGATCAACGCTTCAGCATGCAACCCACTGAGATGCAACCATACCAAAGCAATGAGACCATTCTACGATTGTAATTAGCTATACAGATTGCCGATCATTGCCAACATATAAGAATCGATTGTGAAAAGTTAGACAACAGGGACTGGTTGTATGAAGCCCGTTTACCGTAAAACGGTGGATAAAGCCAGAATTTGAAGCCATTGTTTTATATATTGTAAATCTTTCCAATCCAATTCAGTTCAAAACTTGAAAAACATTCACTTTGGTTGCACGAGGAAAATATAAATATGGTTTTTCTTTTGAGCTTATACCCACCGTTTAAGCTATATACTCATCGTAAAGCAACTCGCTTATCACTTTTTGGAGTGCTGCCCAATTTACTCAGTCAGGTAAAACTCTTGTAGTCAGTAGCTGCCACTAGAGACTTTTAACTTTACGTTTACGGCTAACTGCCAACCTCAAACGGCACACTTCAAAATGCATTTGACGGTAGGTTTTACAGCCATAAGTCTTCTATCAAGTCATTCGTGGTTTAACACCAAGTTTTCTAACTTCTAAAAGCTGCAACAGTTGTCTCGCAAATACGACTTGAAGTTTGCCGTTTGCGGCTAGGGGTCTGCAAAGTCCCTACTATCTACGACCGCCTCGTACGACTGCTAGCGACCACTGAAAAGCCTGGTTTCCATATAGTCGCAACCGTCGTAAAGATAGAGTCACGGACCTGCTAAACATCCGAAAGAAAGCATTTTAAAACTAATTATTAGCAAAGCATTTATTAGTGGACAACATGCATGTTGTCTATGAGATATACTGCCAAGAAGATAGAATATTTTGGTCCTCGAGAGATATCGTGACTCTTCGTATACGATAGTTACGACTGTGGAAAGAAGCGCTCAGTGAAAGTACATGTCAAGTTTGATCGGTTAAACTTCTTGCTAACTATCGTTAAAGTTAACTATAGGTTATTACCCAACTGGCCGCAAGAGGATCATGATGGTGAGCCAGTTGTTGGTAGGTTTAACGAGCTAAACGCGCAAGCCCCAAATTGTGATTCTACAAATTCTGCTTAAAGGATTAGACTACTATTTACGTGAAGTTTGTGCGTAAACAAAATGAAAATCAAACGTCAAACGTCTATTTTAGGTCACTTCTACACCGTCTGCTATTTGAAACACAGTAAACGATTCTTTACTGAAGTTTTTGGCAACTGGTCGTTTTTACAGTGCCTTGAAATTTCCTTTCCGGAGTACACTGTAGATCTATTTTAAGGGCACTTAACCCAATACAAAGATCACTTAAAAACCGTACGTTTTATCGGGAAAGTTAAACGTACCCGAAACAATTTAGTTGTTATATGATAAAGGTAGACTCGGATGTGGTGCCCACAACTTGTCTGGAATTTACAAAGCCTATCGAAGTTGTGGCTACTACGTCATGACAAACACACTTCATGCTGTCTTCAAAGATGTCTTTGATAATTCCTTTATTCTGCAGTCAATTTGTACAATTAACTTTTTCGACGAGAACAACAGACGTCATTCGGCCCACAAAAAATCCAAAAATTAATATCCATAAAAGCTAAACACTTTTATTTTAACGATATTCCACAAATTCTTGATTACCAGTGACTTACATTATTAAAATCTTGCTAAACATTTTACACAAAAACACTTTCATTATCATTATAGTTATCTCTGCCGTCTTCTTCGTCGTTCAATTGCATGTTTGAAAATTTATCACGAGCTGCTTGAAGTCCACCACTCATCCCATTATATCCTTCATCATCCCATGATCTGTCCTCGTAATGTTCCTCACTATCCTGCGTCCTTCTCCGTTCACGTCTCTCTTTGCTTCGAGATTTCTTGTGTTTGCGTCCCTTTTTGTTTTGTGTTTTTTGTTCTTCGTGTCCTGCATTACCTTGCATATGTTCCTCACTACCCTGCGAATGCTCTTCATCATCCTGCACGTGTTCTTTCTTATCCTTCATATGTCCCTTCATGCCCTGCATGTGTTCCTCATTACCTTGCAAATACTCCTCACTATTCCTCTCGTGTCTTTTCTTTCCTTTTACATGTCCCTCGTTACGATAAAAATGTCCCTTTCTACCCTGCGAATGACCTGCACTACCAACTACACCTTCCTCGTTTTGTTCATATTTACTTTTTCTCGACCCCTGGCTGCTCTTCCTGCCACAAGTTACCCCTAAATACTCCAAAATGCACTCAATCTCAAGTCTGGCGTCAATTGAAGACTTCTGGCCTGTCACCATCACACAGCTCTCAAAAACGTCTCGAATGCTATCTTGGAAAACCTTCAAAAAGCTATTTGATGGTGCCCAAGCGCAGTTTCGCCCAGCGGCCAACAGAATATTTGACACATATGGGTCACGATTAAGCCACAATGACTTTTTCCCGCCAGAACTCGTAGAGAAGATTCCATCTCGTTTCGTAGCCCGCGATGCTCTAATTTCCTTGCTTAGCGGGCATGGATGTAGGTTTTTGGTGTCGTTTGTAAGAAACGGCTCGACCGGGTAAAACTCCCGAGTTCTTTCCCGGCATAGAACGTAGAGGACGCTTATAGAATAAGCAAGGGCTATTATTTCCGGTAAGAAAGTAGCGATGTCCGTATAGGGTACGGTCACTTCGCCGGTAGCAAAATTGACAAATACGGATTTTTCTTCATCGAACACGTTAACTTCAAAAACACCGAACTCTGCGTTAGCTGAATTTGATTGGTTGACAGTCTGCCATTTGTTAGTTTGTACGTTGTAGAAGGATATCACCAGTTGACCAGATTCACTATTTCCAACCCACCGACCAACACACACGCCCCAGTCTTTCTGACTACGTATAAGCAACGCTCGTTCACGTGCCTCGGGCGTGTATGCGCACGTAGTAGCTCTGAGGTCACCAAGCTGATTTTTCATTGGAATCTGTTTGCCTGCTATTGTGTGCGCAGTTGCAACCAAGTAGCCCTTCGGGTGCAACACTTCGACCGCTGATAGCACTGGTGCGAGTGAATGCACAACTTTGACGTCGTACTTTTTGATGCTCTTGCCTTGGGTAATATTCATCACCTGACTGGAACAAGCCAAAGAAAGCGAAGAAAGGTTGAACCAACATGGCGACAGCATAAGATCGCGTGCGCTCAGAGAACTTGTAATGAGTACAGGGCTTACAAAATCTTCTTTCAATAATTTCACTTTCAAAACTAGTTGCTCGAGTTTTTGAGTGAGTAGTATTTGCTCCCGAGTGCATAAGATAGCTTGCCCACGGTACATTCCCCCGGATATACACTTCGGAGCCACAGTAGCTTTTTCTCGTACCGGTGAACCGTTCCAATTCACGGTGTCACTTCCCGTTTCGGAATCGTAGTGGCTCAGCATTTCTCCGAAGATCTTCCGAGTATCATCCCGGTATACGATCGGGTGCACAAGATGAGCATGCCAGATGATTTCGACGTCATAGCAATCAGTAAGAACCAAACTAGGATCTTGAAGTTTTGCACGAAGAAAATCCTGTGAAAAAAATATTTATTTAAACTCCGCAGAAGAACAACTTGACCTGCGAACAAGTAGGAAATCTATAAATCCACCGCGAAACCCCACCAGCATGCGACCACCCCGTCAATACGACAATCACGAGCGCTTTGTAAACTCTGCTTCACGCTAACAACATCAGCAATTTTCTCCTCCTGCCCTATGTCGTAAAGTGGATTTACGTAATAGCTATGGGTTCGAGTCAGTTTGTCAAAAGCATGTTATGTGGTCAAAAGCTACTGACTTAATCACATGTGATAGGAGGACAACATCGCCAACAGAATTGCTAGTATGAAGTGTGAACTACTAATACAACCGTTTTATGTTTCCCCGAACAAACTAAAGTAAATTTTTTTCTCATCGGAGAACAACGTTCATACGACTTTTTTGCCCAAACAGTGGCCGAATCGCACGAACATATTTGAAGATCGAATAACAAAAGTGTCAAAGTGACTCTTGGTAAACAAACCATAGTTCTGTTTATCGTCGAATATAGGTTTAATACTTTTTGTATTTACATGTCATATTGAAGTGTATGTCCACTGTATTTTTTAACCTATGGTGGATCATTAAAGCGCTTTATTATTATTCTTATGCGATCCGGCAGAATCACAAAACCAGTTTTGTAGTACTTCCTGCAAACTTCGCTGTCTTTAAGATATCTTGAAATAATTATGAACATAGAACCTTACCTTATAGCGTTTCGTAGCTTTCTCAAGGAATTTCAAATCTCGGTAATGATTCAATGCAACTTGATAGTTGAAAAATCTCTGGCGAAGAAGGGCGGCAAAAAGATCGTAAGAAAATTTTGAGTTGAAAGTATCGGATATTTTGGGCGGAGCTGTGAGATCCAGACTAAATTCTTCTCTAGGAAAAGATTTCTCCCATATTTCTCTTGCATTGTTCAATCCGATGTTACGATCTTTCGCCGACAATATCCGATGGTCGATGACGTGTCCAAAGCGATGAAGACAATCACGGTTGTAAGCGTATGGTGATAACATGTGTACATACCATACCCACTCTATGCAAGAAAAATAATGATAAATAAATTAAGTACTTTTTCTCTGCAGTATTTATGGAGTTGCGAAGTCTGTTTGACTCCATTCCGATGATCAGAGGATCTGTAAAATTTTTTCTCTATTAGAGTACCAATTTTTTTCTTCATCAATCACCAGCAATGAATCGGAGAACATTGGCAATGAAATACGATGCACGAAACTATAATTTCGAAAGGATGGTTTTCATTACTCGGAGACAGACGTGTCTACGACACTCGCCGACCGTCGTAACAGACAAATATTTTTGTTTTGCCATGATAGTCTACAACAGTCGGCCACAGTCGCCGATGCAATACGAAAAGCGGTTTTCATATTATTTCATACCAGTTCTATACCGTTTGCAATACTCAGCGTCTGTTGAAAATTCAACATCGCCGAATATTGCATTCTGTAAAATGTTTTGTCTATGTGTAATATTTCTCCACTTCAACGATCAACTAACGTAAGTCGCAAGAGCATCGCCGACTAAGCGTCGGCGTTATATGAGACCAGGCTTAATGTTGTAGACTTGTGAGCCTGAACAAAGCGAGCCTTGGGTAGTCTGCAAAAACAGAATACGTGCTGCCTCTCTATTAATTTAGTCCTGTTTAGAAGACGCAATTTATCGGATTTAATAGAAAATGCCTTTTTTTCGAGAAACTTATGTCCAAACAACGTCCAATTGAGTTTAGGTCGCATTTTAAAGCTGACTATTTTTTATTGCTACGGTTAGACATTGAACTCTCGAGAAATATAGTTTTTGTACTAAATGTGACGAATTTAATTGGACCAAAATGCAAAGTGTAAAGCCCGTTTTCCTCTATGCGGAATTTTCCGTGAGGAAAATAAATCTGAAAAGAAAGCGATCACAAAATATCGATCGCGCGACATTTTGCACTGAATGGAAATCCACGTTAAATCAGATTTTACCTATAGGAGCACTAAACACAGGCGACACTTACCTATATCTAAGGGAGCAGCCAGTGGATATGCAGGGTCAATCTTTGCTACAATTGGTAGCCAGAATAGTTCGTAGCGGCGCACTGCATTGTGGACATGTAAACCTTCGTACAGCCACGGATATTCGTCAACGAGTCTCAGAAACTCCCAGAGCGTGACAGCGGACTCTGTGAGCTCAACACTGATTGGAAGAGCAGATCTTCGCACAGCCATCTCTAAATGACAGAAAAACACTATTTAGTTATACGTAGTACCGAACTGTAGTTACATATTGAATTAGCCTTTCTCACGACGCCATTTTTGGGGTACTATCTGAGATTATAATAAATAATAATAAATAATAGGTTTTGTATTGTCATTGTTCTAAATAAAACCTTTATAAGTTCATTTACAGTTCAATTATTGAACAACGGTTTTCATACAGCTTAAATTTTTCTGATTTTGACATATTTTTTTCGCGAAAAGTACCCCAAAAATGGCGTCGCGAGAAAGGCTAATTGACCAGCTGTCCCTATTTGTCCAACGCTAAATGAATTAAGCGATTAAAGAGATCTTTGCTTATTAGTAAATAACTTCGAGCATCTCTTGTCGTCAAATGAATAAAGTCGGTTTTAAAGATCTTGTACTACTGCAACAGATGCTGTAACTGCTAAGTAGGTGAAACCGAGATGTAATTTTCTCACATGTGAATCGTGTGCAACGGATATTCAAACGATTGGAATTTATGCTTAATGTTTTCCTCATACTTACAAGCCAAGCACCCAAGAAAAGTGTGAGATTAACACTTTTCCAAGACGCCGCACTATTTACTCTGCAAAGTTTGCTTCCGCGCAATTACAGAGTAGATATGATTATGTTAGTTTGACGTCAATGTTAATCAGGAAAGCCCACTTAAAATTAGTCTCGGTGACTACCTTTGAGGAACAGCATAGTTACTTTACGTAACTATAGTGTGTGTAATAGCAATGCTCAAGACCTTCATTGGCAATTATTGCAAACAATTTTGACAACGTTTTCACAAATTTGAACAGCAAACAAATTAAGATAAGTAGTTTAAACGCTGGCATAACTAGTTTTTACACTTGTATAAACATGCCCAGGACTCCATGCAAAGAAAAAAGCTAATTATTGCGATAAAAGGAACTTAAAAATGTAAACATGTAAAAAAAGAAAATTTGCTCATTTCAATGGGGTTAGTAACACCAGAAATTGTCGTTTCATAATGACTTCAAGTGATTATCCGTTAAATATACAACTTCTTGATTGCGATGAGTTTAATATTCCCTCCGCCAAACCAGATTATCCTGTCTGCATTAACTGTGCAATAGTATAAGGCGAAGGTGTAAATATTGTTAATGATATGCGGTGAGAGTTCAGTGAAATCCACTTGTGGGGTCGCATTCAATGCAATCTCTTAAAGAAATAGGTTGTACAATAACTATCCCATGTACCAATAAGATAAACAGCGCGGTCAGCGCGGAGAAGACTCACTTATCAAAACAGAAAACTTAACATTGCACTTCCGTCAATTATAGCTTGGAAGATATGACAAACAATTACGGGAATAAACATAGAAATTGAGTTACTACACAAAACTAATAAAGTTAAGCGGCAGAAAAAGCCAAATAGCAGAATAATTAAATCAACAGTCGAGTGACTACCATTTGTAACTACTCAATCGGCGGAATTATTCATGCAAACAGCAAAATAATTAAGCCAATAAGTGCATAATTAAGCTGAACGGCCGCAAATTAAACCAAACGGCAGAATAGTACGCCGAATAGCGAAATAGTTCAGCAAAATAGCGCAATAATGAAAACAAATGAGAATATTTTAACCTACACGCGTCCAGGAAACAAACAGAGCACACTAGAGTATTAAACTTTACTCACCAAATATATTGTTGATCTATCATGAGACATTGACGATAACTTGTCGACAACTTAGGTAGTTAAATCAGCAGTACTAAATTTCGTTTCGGTTCTAGAAGTAAACAGACACACTAAGCATTAATATTTCAACAAATATATCGCCGTAAACTTTAAGTTTCTTACCAAGACCGAATTTATCCAGCAAGTATTTAAACCGCGACTGCAAGCGACACACTCCACCTGTAGCGTACAAATGGTCTTAAAATGATCGCTTTATTCACGTTTTAAACTGTATTTTACGATATATTTACCGAATTGCCGATAGGTACAACATGTGCGAACATTTTGCCGAGTTTTTCTCGGAGTTCTGAGCCTATTTTGATTGAATTTTACACAAGTTTTGCTTCAATATGCGAGTTTGTTATCCTCCTTGCTGCCTCAAAAGTTTTGGGTCTTTGGCGCGAATTCGCTCAGCCAATCAAATAGCGAGAATCTTCAAATGAATAAATTGTAATAATTAAACAATGCGCGTTTTAAGTAAATGAATTACGAGCCAAGCGCAAGCGCAGTTTAAGTTCGTAGAAGTTGACAGCTACGGCGCTTGCACACGTTCCGCGCGCGCGGCAATGCGGGTGTAGTGAAAACTAGTCTTTGCCCTCAAGACGTGTATTGATAACATAATAACATTGTTTATCTCCATTTCTTTCAGTTCAAAGAAAAGGAAAACGTTTGTACACTGAAACGCTCCGTATGTTCTCGAAAGATTACGTCGACAAGCAGAGTCATGGACTTTATGGTCGACGGTCTATGAAACCGAAATCATGGCGTCCATCAGCCTTGAATACACAAAATTTATATATTCATATATACATATAACCAACGTAAACCAACAACGCTTCACACGAGCCGAAGATTAAAGACTGCAAGGGCAAGGAAGGCATACTTTTTCTTTGCTTAAAATATCTCTACATCAGCGAGGATAGTGGACCATTTCAAGTAAAGAACTAGAACGTCAAAAAAGGAGATCTGAGATGCTGAAGTAGTTATTGTATATGACACAAAACAATTGATACAGTATCGATAGATTAAAATTTGTTATGTACTTTAGAAGTATCTAAGAATATATCGTTTTAGCAAGAAAGCTAGTTGGAATCATGGAAACTTCAAAAACATAGCTATTAGTTGTAGGATTTTAAATCAAAATTGATACGTCACATCAGAATACAAAACAATGTAAATATTATAAAGTGTGATTTGCCATTTTAAAACAGATAAATATTTTTATAAATGCATTGTTTAGAAAAAAGGTCAGTCTTCCCTGCGTTTCTGTGGCGAAAGAGTATTCTTCCAAATCGTTTATCATATTCGGTTAGCGCCCAGTCTCTCACAAATAGTGAAAGTCTCCTGTGCGAGGGGTTTTGTTCTCCACCCAAAAGTACGCTGATTCTTCAATGTCAATAATAGTCCAATATATCCATAGATATCCAATTAAACACGCTTACATCCAAACGCAAACAGTTTCTCGTATTTGGTCTGTTTCGGATATCCACACGAAAGTGTATCAATGATCTATCAAGTCTCAACAGATCCATGGAATACTTCATAAAACACACTGATATCCGAATTCCAAACGTCTTTGATGTGTTCATTGTGGCTCGAAACGCACACACTAAAGTACGCGTAGATCCCTCTATACCAACAGTTCCCCCAACTGATCTATACACTCCATTGAACACTTTTTCTCTAACGCTTTACCTGTGTAAAAGTATCTAAGCAAAGCGGTATTAAAATGCAAACTATCAGAAAACAGCAAATCGCAAGTTGACCACGTTTCAAAGTGTCTCATAAACAGCATAATTACAACTAAAAGGCATTTTTCACTTCAACTATATATCGTATCGAAGCGCAACGTAGCTATTTTGCTCTGATAAGTTGCCTGTAGTTTGGAGAAGAGACGTACATTGTTTACTACAATTTAGGCTTTGTATATAATAACTTATTTCAATAATTTAAATATACTGTATACTAATCATCACAGTTTAAAACGACTGTAAAAGTTTAAAATAGGGTCTTTGAAATTTCTCTCCGTGAGGACAAAAGTTTTACTTCATTTTTACCATAAAATCGTTAATTTGCCAAACCTAGCTGGAATTCACGAGGACCTATCCAAACAACTTAAAATCTTCTTGCTTGAAGATTTCGAGATATTTGCTCGCGGTTGTTTGTGGTATTGTTTTTCTGACAGTTTATTTGGCAAGATTTCGTCGGACCAAATTTTTCTCGTAATTTTTCCGAATAAGTTCGAGCTAGACATTATTTTCTAGAAATTTTTTTCGCGAATATTTTTTCCGATTTTCGTGTTTCCTGCTTACGCGACATGATGACATCACTATTCGGAGAATGGTTTCATAGTTTCAAAGTCCTTTGCTAACAGACCACTTTGGTCCTGCATATCATGCCTTGGCCTGGCATCTCCTAGTGAAGGCAGTTTACCCAATGGAGTAGAGTTCCTTGGTTCAGGTAAATTAGGAGATAAGATATCATCGGATAGCGTAGGACTATTGACGTTATCTACAAAAGAATAATTATATAAAAATATTAATTGCACAGCAGTAAGCAGGTTAGCTAGTAAAGGAGAGACGAGAAAACATATTACCTATTCTTTCCTCTTGAACTGACTCCAGTTTTGAATTTTGAATAGTTTCGCTCCTAGTTGACAGGTTTGAAGATGCTGACGAGTTCTGTTGTATATCTAAACGGCTTCCTTTTCCCAACCTGTCACACAGTAGTGCTAAATGTTTCTTCAGTTTTGTTGTATCTTTAGGAAATTGCAGTGACTGGGTATTAACTGCCAAAAAGAGAAGATAAGATTCACGCTTGCACTAACTTTGCATGCATGTGTCTTTCGAAGCACACCTGCGTTTTTCAAACAAGTTTCTTTCTGCAGTTTTTACAGGGGAGAAAGCAATAACTCCCTCTAGTAAAGCAACAACATGCAACATGATGGAACTTGAGAGTAGCTAATAACAACCAGCTATAGTTTCCATTCGAAAGAATCTTCCGGTAGAGTAAGTACCTGTTTGATCTTTCGCATTTTTCGACAAACACGTTTTCAAAAGATGTGTTACAGCTGTGTCTGTAACCTCCTCCCAACCCTAAAACATTGACAGTTGGCTTCTATATAAAGCATTGTGTATAACAGTCAGTAATTCATTAGCGTTACAATTTAATAATTCCTGTGGTAGTTAAGATCAGAAGGTGAAATGTGAAACATTTAAGAGTTTAGCTGTTAATATAATTGTTCCTCAGTCCTTGACTGAGTGTCAGCTTATTATAATAATGTCAAAAAAGCTGAATTGCGTTGAATATTGAAAAACTTCGGCTCCGTACTAGTTATTACTAGAAATAATCGAAGTTCAAATAAACGGTACGCCTACCTGACTTTCCGTTTCAGCAATATCAGCACACAATGTTGACTCGAGAATCTCAAACTCCTTGTCTGTCATATTTGTCCATAATCTAAAACAACAAAGTCATATAAAGAACCTCGCAAACCGTAAAAATAAACCATGACAAAAAATTTGCAAATCATGTACAATACTATACAGTTTAAGACTTTCTGCTATTTTCTATCAGAGAATATTAGGGAGTTTTAGTATCACTTTTAAGCGCTACGGCAAACGGCAGAGTCGGCTTTACTTGGTAGAATTTTTGTCGCTCCTTATTGTTTTAGATTATCCGCTTGATGCTAAATAGTTTTATTTTAGCTTCTGTGCCAACAAAACTACTTCATCTTCGCCTTACTGTCTTTGTATCGGGAATATTTCTTCGCCTGTCGTTTGAGATTTGCCGTAAAACGGAAAGATCAAAACGGAAAGCTTACTTTATCAAGAGGTTAATAAGTCTTGTTCCACATGATAAATTAATTACGGTTCTTTGAATACATCTCTGACAATCTTCTTCAGCTTCACCAAGCGCTAAAAGCTGACAAATTACACAAAGCATTGAAAAGATTACAGTATCATATTTGCAGATTTTAAGACCAGGCAACAAACAAAACGAAAACTCATTTGAAAAAATTGCACAAGTGCTTGGGTGTTTTTCCGTCTCTCTATTGCTATACCTGTCGATATGTGCCCTCCAAAAGTGTGTCAAAGTTGGCTAAAGGAGACGGCGTTTTATCTTTGTACTTGGTCAGCAGTCTTCTTTGAATTGCTCGAAACTGAGCTGAACGCTGACCAAGAATTTCGCGGTACTTCTGTTGATTAAGTCTTTGCTGAAACGCAGAAATTACGTTTGACTGGAGTAACGAAAAATCAAAAAAATGTGTTCGAAAGCTTTTCTACAAAGTGGATTGGCTCCAAGCCATGGCAAAAGATCATGTAGTGCTGCGCAGAAAAAACACATTTTTACGTCAGATGTTAGATTTCTAAAATTAAAGTCTTTGAAAATTTGCATGCAGTTGTCCGATGAATGTTGACTGGTTTCGCTGCTGCTTACCTCAAAGTGGTTATCTATAAGTTCAAAATAGTACTGTAGTGGTAGGGGCCCCATGAACGACAAAGAAAGGGGAACATCACCCTATAACAAAGTAACTTGAACATCATTCGAAATCAAGGAGATACAATAGATAATTCCACAAATTCTTGTACATGTGCAAGAAATCTTATGATTACCTTCAAACGATCAAAGTGAACCTTGAGCCGTTTGATCAGCTCATGAACCACTAACCATAAACCTTCGAATTTGTCACATTGGATTCTGTATCGCTCTGGTATACATAACAAAATTAAATACGTGAATAAAGGATTATAAATTGGTAAAGTGGAGTATTTTCAGGCCATAAAAAATTACTTACGTGAAGTTTTGGATGCAAGAATCGTAACAACAGGCCCGCTGTAGTACTCGACACCAAGAGCAACAAGAGGTGCAGGAATATCCTCGACCATTTCTGCATTTGAAAATATTAAGTTAGTTTATTCACAAAGGACGCATTGTATAATAGACTAAATTTGATCAAACCATAAAGAGGATATCCACTGAAGCTAGGAAAAGCACTTATAAAATTAAATTGCAAAGTTTCGTCGCAAGATGTGCGGAAAGTATAGCAATGCAAAGTCTGCAAAATTTGTATATTTTGGTATTAAGCTGTCGGCCCCGCGTAATAGAAAACTATACAAAATTTGCGAACTTGGCACGGCTGTATTTTCCACATTTTAAAACATTTTGCAACGAAATATTGCAGTAATTGAGGCATTAAAATTTCTACAAGTTAAGTTAATGCAAAATAAACTTAAGCTTTATTTTATTTGTATTGGGTTGAGAATATAGAGTTCGACATGATTGTAAAACTGGCCCAAAGTGCATGTGCACCAAAACAAAAAATATTACCGGGAAATAGTTCGCCAAGGTTTACAGGAGGTTTATTGGTGTCCAAAGTTAGCTATAACAAAAGCCAAGTGCAAGTTAGAACGTCAAACCTTTGTTTGTTAGTATTTAGAATTCCGATTGTTCAAACAGTGCAAGATAGGGTATGTCTACAGGCGGTCACACTGCATATAATCATACCTTACAAACGGCGTTCTTCACAGGAGGACAGCCTCGGCAAACCAAACACATTGGAAGATCAAACTCGTATTGACAAACTCGTGGAGCATCTGTAAAAAATTACATCACTAGTTCCAGGAATATAATAAATAATTATAATGACAAATATAATATGACATAATTCTATGTATGCATTAATTAAACCATGGCGATATTAATTTCTAAACCACCTGTCAACTTGCCCTGTAGGAGGAAACCGGAGTGCTCGGGGAAAACCTACGACATCTAGCAGAGCAGATGGCCGATTCTTTTCACATGGAAAAGTTAAGCCCGTATTGCGAAGCAAACCCACACCTTCGTGGGTAAAGGCGTTTGTTCAAACGACTGCGCAACTCAAGCCCTTGTTAATCATAGTTTTTCTTACCCGAGGCAGTGGTGAATGTTGCAATAACTTGAACTTTCATTGAAGATGGAACACAACCACCGCAGAGATAAAACGAAACTTCGATATCAGAAGAACGTTTTGTACCACCTTCAATGAAAAAAACCAGAGCGCTAAAACGTTTGAAAAACAACTTGAAGATATGTGCTTTACGCACAAAATCAATAAATCCAAAAAATAAGAAAAACTTTGTTGAGGAAATTGATGAACCAAAATCTGCCCATTTACTGAGTGAATCTGGACATGCCATAAAGCAATGTATTCAAGTCTAAATGCGTTAAAAAATCTCTTCTCAAACTCATTTCTAATTCATGAACCAAAACCAAAGGATATCAGTACCGCAAAGAAGCGTTTTAAATCGAAGGAAGAATCTACATGCATTAAGCAAAATTTCACATTGATTCTCTCGCAAAATGCCCCTTCGTTTGAGAAGCAAGTTCAAACACTCGTAAGAAGGAATTCCTCCGATTTCAAAATACCTCGAAGTTCGTTATATAAATATTAGGCTACGCGCCTAGCATCTCTTCCTGTGTGGAAATCGGATGAAGTCCTCCTTCGTTTTTTTGACTATTACACAGCGCACTCATTTTATTGATCTATAAAGCTTGACCTGTTCTTCTAGAGCATCAAACATTGATACTTTGAAGACTAAACTGAACTAATGACGCACCTATACTTGGTAGAACACACGACGGTTTACTGCATAATATTGGAAAACTAGCTTCGATTGCGACCATTACATTTTCAATTGGATGATTTGAATGACATTCAAGTGTAAGCTAAAAATACAGCGTCAGAGACTTGGTACTCACAATATATTTAAGGAACACCGTATTCTCTCTATTAAGCTCCCCGGGGGGCTTATTCTTTTCAGACCCTGTTGAGGGGGGCTTATATGAGAGGGGAGGCTAAATAAAGATAATACGGTTAACATGGAATATTTGTAAAACGCGCTCCAGTGATTTCACAATGTTTATTCATTAATTTCCACAATTCATTTCTTTAAAAAGTATTATTTTCGATTCACCAAAAAATAGGTTGATTAGTATTGCATGACCAATCGACATGGCTTCACCACTGGTTCTGACCCTTGAGATACAAAAAACAGTAGATTGCCAACTTACTTTAACTGTTATGGATGGAAATGTTTCTCCATTCTCGTCAGGAACTGCGCACTAAAATCAGCAAAAAGGCACTTTGATCTAGATAGGATTGCTCAGTCGTGACTAAGATTCTGCTCGACAAGCACATAAGACGACTTAGCCTCAGGACTTACCGAGCATTTGTCTAAGCTCGTAGGAACCGTAGCTTCGATAGTCATTTCATCCCTTTCACTCTGCTTCACCACAAATTCTGTTGGAAGGTACAGAATAGGGGGAGAATATCACAAGCTTCCAGACCATAAATTTCAACTGCTGTTTTCTTGCACCGTGCAGCACATCCGCAAAGATTTTGCGATCTACCTTTAGCGCAATTGTGATATTATTTTCATAATCTGCCTATCCTAATCCAACCAGTCAACTTTTCCCCGTAGGAGAAAATCTACGACTTGCGGCAGAGTAGCAGATGGGCTGAGAACCGAATCCCTAACCACGTTGGAGAAAGGCGCTTAACTGTTCTTGCTATTGCGCCGAACAAAATTAATCAAACAGTCCTAACAGGCAGTCGAAATAGACGCCGCCCTCACATGAATGCCTTATGCAAGACGGGAGAAAATAAATCATTAAGCGCCGTGGCGCTTATTTGAACAAAACAGCAATGATTATTATTCTGCAATTTCAATAATATTTTACCTGCATTTGCGGACGACTCCCTGATCAATTTGTGTAACTCACGCATCTCATCTTCCACTTGCTAAATAAATCCAACAGAATTATCCTCGTTATGTGTAGTAAACCGGGATTTCATCTATGACAACTCATGGGTGATCTCTTACTGACTTTACTGTTGGTGATCAATGATTATTAAAATCTTATGTCTATTCGAAACATTTTCTACTCCATTGGTCACCGACAATGGATAAAAAAACATTGCCGATAAGTTACAATGCAGGCATAACTAACTCCTGGGTTCAAACTACGCTGATGACGTCAATACTTACGTCATATTGTACATCACGTGACTGAGCAGGCGGAGTAACAAACAACGATGGATCAGTTCCAAGATAACTGCAGCAAATATAACCAGTTTCATCCAGGGTGACAATCAAGCCTTTTAAATTCCTAGAAGTGGGTACGTACAGGTTATTAAGAGTAGAGTTCAAGGACCGGCTGTACGAAAGCAGGATGGCAGTGCACACTGGACAGTGACCTTTTCAACGTTCATGAAATTGGACAAGACTAGCCGAAACGTCCATCTTGGTGAACGATGTAAGTATATTAATAACTTTAATCTATCAATATCAATCGTAATTTTAAATTATACAAATCAATGGAAAATTTTACAAAGACTACAAAAAATTACTATCCAACGGATAGCTACAGAGTAACCAGTATCTCTATAAAAAGGCCCGTTAACCTATCAATATCAATCGTAATTTTAAATTGCAAAAATCAATGGAAAATTTTATGCAGGCTACAAAAAATCACTAGCCAATGGATAGCGCTATCCACCTTTTGAACAACCGTTCTTTACGAATCTCTCGCCAAAGTAGTTTGGAAATGGTAGTAAAGTGCTGTATTGATGCAAATGAAAGCCAAAGACATAGTAACCAGCTATCTCTATAAAAAGGCCCGTTTACCCTTGCAATTTTTCCTGTGATATTTCTCCCCCTAGCGTATGTGAATACGCAGCTTAAGTGGCGAGTGCAATGACCAAAGTTTTCGATCATGTACGTTTGCCAGTTGTTCACTCTTTCACATCTTTTAACAGGAGAAAAATCGCATCAAAAGTTGCCGGTGTAAACGGGCTTTAACAATCATTGAACAGGAAACCTACGCAAAACTAGCGACTTTCACATCAACAGGAACATGCGGGAGCTGTGCTGCCCAAGCTAATGTCACATTTTGATAAATCATCAATGTTTTACTGTGAGTTCCAACCATCAGATTAAACGTGTCTTCTTTAACTACAAAAACACATTCATTAAATTAAGTATGGACGGAATTTTCCGTGTGGACAACAAATCTAGCAAAGTGATTGGTTCGCTTCGCCGAGATATATACTGCCAGCCAATCAGCTCCGTAGATTTATTTTCCGCACGGAACATTTCACCTGGTGGAAAACAAGCTTAACTGGTAAGCCGCCTTTTTTCACGTGTGCGCGCGTGAAATGCAACCAACCGCTTTACAATTTTGCACCGAAAGACATGAATTCTGGTCGTAGTGGATGTCTACTAAGAACTGCAGGCTCACAACTGACGTCAGCTAACTAGGATAAACATAAAGCAAATGAAGCGAACTTACGAGATCCGTAGGGTAGAATGCAACTGGGATTATACTCAAATTTCTTCATGAAAAGTAAAGCGCCATTACATTGAAGACAATAGAAGGACCTTTCACCTATAATGAACAAAAAAGAACATTACTTTAATTACCACTGAATTGCAGAATTATCGTCAGAGTTATGACGGACAGATCTAAGAGGAGATTAGAATTGGGACTTCGGGGGCGCAGACTTCAAGCGTTTTTCGCCACAAGGGGGTGGGGGTGGGGTTCGATTCTTAATGCAGATAAAAGTTTCCTCACGAGAAAAGTGTCCGTAAACTACTCTGTCGAAAGTCGTAGGTTTTCTCCGGCACTCCGGTTTCCTATTATGGGGAAAAGTTGGCAGGGTAGGTTAGGATAAATAGATTAGGAAACCAATATCAGATCATATATTTCATATCATCATATATCATCATATCATATCATATATCATATCATATCATATCATATCATATCATATCGTATACCATATCACATATCATATATCCTATATCCTATGAGAACAATTGAAACACTGCATGTCCATCAAGACATGTAAGTTTTTTTGCCTTACCTAGAATGAAAATGGCAGACATATTGTTGTATGCTGCTACTACAACATTGATTGCATTATCACCAATATTGAATGTCCAGTCAGGCTAAACAATAAAAAGAACGATGTTACCGTAGCAAGTGTAACATCTAGATACACTCTTTTTCCAGCAAATATCCGTTTCCCCCAAAACAGTTTAATGAATGTCAACAATAATTGTTTCAGTCTATTTCAGTTTGTGTCACATATTGAATCTAAACAGGAAGTTTTTCTACAATTATTACCCCTAGCCGTTTTCCAGAACTTTTCTTTAGTTCATTCTTTTCTTTTGTCTCAGCTTCAGTGGCAGCAGCCAAAGTTTGGTATCTGAATCGAACAATAGATCAATACGTGCCGGTTTTCATTGACAAGTTTCATAACGAATTCACTTGCTCATGTGTACGACGAACACGTTGTCTTTGAAAAGTTCCTTGAAGAGTTTACTTGCTTTTGTGTACGATGAACAAATTTTTCTTGACTAAATCACTTGCTCATGTGCACACAAAAAAAGCTCCTCGTCAAAAAAAACTCTACTTAAGCGAAAAATAATGAGACACTCCAGTGCTAAAGATCGGACACGAATGCTTCGTATTGGTAAACAAATGGATCAGAATAGCCAAATTATCAAACAAGTTTTAAATTTCGATTGATTTTAGTCGGATAAATTGAGAAAAGAGTTCGTGCCAATCACGCCAAAGTCGTTATCCAAGTACAAAAACATTGATTAAATATGGATTTCTTGTAAATTTTGTTCATGAATTGTTAATGATTTGATAAATATAATCCTGAATATGAAGCATAGTCGAAACTGTGGTATACGAAGAGGAACGATCTCTCAACAGCCCAAATACTCTGTCCTCTTAGCAGTAATACTCATAGAAAGCATGCATATTATCTACTAATAATTGTTTTGCCAATACTTTGCTAATAATTGACCATACCAAAAGAGATGGCGGATGTACATTTTACCAGAATGCTTTGCGGTCAGAAATCGTTTAGAGAGGCAAATTGACGTCTTGTAAAAGTCAGACATTAGGCAGGAGATTATTTTCTTCGTTGTTTTGAAATTTCACATCATTAGGTGTTTTCTTGACGTATCTTTTTAGCGATTTATGTTTGATGCACGCAATGCATTCTGGTAAAATGTACATGCCGCCATCTTTTTCGTTATTGTCAATTAGTTTCAAAGTGCTCTATTTCGGCTGTTTAGAGAGATCGTGACTCCATCTTTGTGACCGTTACGACCATACGGAAACCAGGCTTAAGCGCGTAAATGAACAATATCGGCTTACTTGTAACATTCAACTAATCTAGATGAGCTGCAGGTGACAAAGGAGTCCGTCTTCGCGATATATCTAACTGGACTTGGCAGTAGAAACCCCGGTAGAAATCGTCCAAATGCAAACATTTCTTGTTCAAAGAAAGATAACATGCCATCCATAGAAATAATGCAAATGAAATCTTTTCCTAAAGCAGAAGACAAATTTTAAATGCTACTGCACTTTAGAATAAGAAAAAATTGTTCCGGTTAATAGTGAAAAGTATAGCCATATTTCCTTGATAAATTTATCAAAGACTGCATGATAACAACGACCACGGTTTATTTGACAAGTTACTTTGACGAGTTCACTTTCTCGTGTGTGCGACGAAGTGTCGATCGAAAAGTTTTTTCTAATGGGTTCACTTTGTGTGTTAAACTATCAAGTTTCCTATAATCTATAGGCAGAGGCGAGCAATTGTGCTGTAAAGGTTGATACGTGACTAAATTTCAAACAAAGCTCCTTGTCTAGACCACACTTCGTGCCAATTTCCGCAGACAGAATCAATGTTCTTTCATGCAGTTCTCAAGAAAAGCATGCAGGGTTTTGCTATGATGTTTATATGGGGCGAACTAGGGTCAAATTGCAAGTTCTCGTTTAAAATGCCACTGTTTTAACGCTACACTATAGCACAGAACTACAGCTAGTAAATCAAAATAACAAACAATTAGGAATTTGTATCCAGCACTAAACAGGGACTGGCCAAATTTAAAAATATTAATTAAAAAGCAAAACGAAAACGGAACTGAAACTTCAAGTTGAAATTGAATAACAGAAAATGAAAGTTTATACAGGATGGAAATACGATTACTTCTGGACGGTTTATAAATGGACATGTGTCCATTCAATTTCGAATCACTTCAAATCAGGCTCCTCCGATTCTAGGAAACAATGGCGTCTGTAAAGAATTCTCCGAAAGTTGGCGCAAAAAATCAGGGTGAACCCTTGAGTCCAAATTCTCAAGAACTGCTTGATGATATAATGACGCACATTGACAGCGATGTGCGTAAGGCAAAGGAGAAGGCAGAAAACCAGGACTTGGAAGAAAATGCAACGAACATTGTAGACCGCCCTGATGGTGGTATTTTCTCGTCCTTTATAGTAAGTATTTCGATTGTTTTGAGGGTTTTTTTTTCAAGTTTATAACTGCCCAGTGTGCTTGACAAGTTTATAGGCGAAATTATTTGCTTGTGCCTCGGCGAAGCCCTTATAAAGCCCCTTTATCCACAACTTGACAGAACTAGTTTTTGAATCCTTGACGAAGAAAGTCTTCCTCCTTTTCAGCATACACACGATAAAGCAGTTTGTCGAGGAAATTTTTATTCGTCTGTACAAATTAAGTTTAACATGAAACTGCTACCGTTTTAGTCTGATGTTGATAATGATCTGCCATCGTACAAAGTGCAACTGTTTAGTTGTAATCAGCAACCCGAAAATCGAAACGGACACTTTCTACTAATGAAAGTAGATGCTTCGAAGGAAGGCGGTCTGAGAATCACTACGAATGGCACTAAAAGTGACCCTCACGGTAAATTTTAACTTATTACACTTTTAGTCAAATTATCGTTACTAGGAGAATCGAGAGTTCAATCTTTACCGCTGGAAGTTCTACATTTGCCGAGCTTACAAGCTTCTCCTCGTCAATCAGGAGGTAGTCTCAGGACTTGATTAGTTTGTGCAAACACATGGCGAACGCTTCCAAGAAGAACTTGTTCGCTGTACACGCATGCATGCAAGCAAACGGACTCTTCAAGGAACTTGTCACGAAAACTTGTTCGTTGCAGAAACGAGCAAGTGAAGTCATCAAGACATTTTTCAAACAAAACTTGTTTGTCTTTAAGGAGTTTTAGACACAACAAACTTTGCATGTAAATTTTAATCTATTGTTTTCTGTTTTCTTTGTGTCTAGCCATGTGGACGGCGTACTACGCTTTGGATTCGCAAAGACGTCAAATACTGGTATTAGAAAACCAGGAATGCAGTAGACTTACTGCAAAAACATGTGTTATTGGAACACACAAGGTTGCTGAAACGAATGACTACATTTTGAGAGGGATGGTAGGATACTACATTATATATAAAACGACGAGTGCATAGTATACAAACAGTAGCTATACTATCTTAAACCCCAGACGAACGAGCAATTTTTCTTTTACGTGCAGTGTTACTTGCTCGCGTGTAGCACGATAATTTACAAGTTTTTCCTTGAGAAGCTGCCTTGTACAAAAGCCTATGGGTGTCAGCTTGAATTTCACTCGAACAGCAACATTTCGCAAATCATTTTTCGTTCCTATTGGTCTCACATGGAATGCGCTGCCTCTTGACATACGTACTTTCGCGCGCACATCAGTTTCTGAAACCTGACTGAAAGGGTTGTTCTTTGCTCGTCTTCAGTCTATTTTTGAATAGGAAAATACGCGTTCGTAGCATATAATCTGTTGGACCATCTCCAACAGCCCTGATGGGGACGCAGCTCTCTGCTTCTGACTCTAATGTATTACAATTTAACGTACGTTACGTATTTGTTCGTAATTTTGTTCTTGGTTATGTATGTTGTAATTTGGAGTCAAGCCCCTTTACGTGACGGACCAGGGGGCGGTTTTAAACGGTGAATAAGTTCAAACTAGATATCATATCTACGAATTCCTTGAACAACGAAATTGAAAGTTTTTTAATTGAATACAATAATAATAAGTTACAACTGAAATTATCTTGCCTTGCCCTTGGCTAATTTCTGTCACTCTTTGTTTTGGCTAGAAATTGGAAAGTTTCCCGCAACGTTTCGCAAATATCAACAAGGAGTATGCATTTTTTAAAAAACCGAAGGCGAATGGAAGCGAGCTCCTATATTTAGTGTCACTGCGGGGCTCCAAGGAGAAGAAATTGATTGTGGGGTTTGATGGAGAAGGGGAACCACTGCCATTGAACAAAGTAAAGAAATATTCAAGTGATTTCCAAGCATTTTTCAGAATAATTCCAGGGTAATATCAGTGACAAAAACAGGCATTTGAAACGAAAAGGAAAATAAGTATATGACGTATCAAAAACTAGTTGTTTCACTCGAGTACAACGTACCTTTGACCCCTCCAAACGGGCCATATGTAAATGAATATGCAGTTCTGTCCAAAATGTGTTCATACATAAGATTTAGTGTGAAATGGTTTCCATGCTCAACAGCACCTGATATCACTAGACAATAAAGTATGCTAACTATAGCAACATTTGTACACTTTTACCAGAAAATATCAATCAAAATTTAATTTCATTAAAAGTACTATGAATTCAGCAAGAATCTACTAGGGCAAAATAGAGATGAGCCAATGGAGTATGTGAAGGATATGCAGATCCGATTTTTAGTCAGACTGGCTGATTTATCAGTTGACTTGTTGCTGTTTTTTACTAGGGAAGTTCTTATGCAATTCCCTACATGTCGCAGTGCAGCAAAATAACAGTATATATAGGTTATATGATTTTTTAATTTTGCATGGCGCAAACAACAATATAAGCATCAGTTTGTGGATACACCACGTATATTTATTATTGCAAAGCTTTCAGTCCGTTAACCCGGACCTTTGTCAGTTGCACTGATGAAGGTCTGGGTTAACGGACCGAAAGCTTTGCAATAATAAATATATGTGGTGTATCCACAAACCGATGCTTATATAGTATATATAGGTTGTTTTCAATCATGCAATTTTGAGATCTTAAAAGACCTGCAAGTATGTTGAAAATGGCGGCTGGAAACTTTTCAGTTGACTTCTATGATAGTTTAAGACATAAATGTTCGATCTCTTTTTTATTTATTGTTGTATATAACCTGCTACTAAGGAACTTAGTGCCAGCCTGCTAGGCCGTAAAATACTAAACAAACAACTTTGAGGTCATTGTAGTTGACACATTACAGCACAAATTTACACCTCCAAGTAGACTACACGTAAAATCATTTTGTTCGTGTGAAAAAACAAGCACTTTTTCACAAATTATAATGTTTATACACATTGATTGGACAGTTTATATATGGCCGATAATGAACATGTAATCAGCCAATGACCGATACACCTGAAAAGGCCGAGTATTGGCCTTTTCCAATAAACTTCCAAGTATTGGCTCATCTCAAGAATAACGTTAGTCAAGTCATATATTGTCTAACTACCTGAAACATTATAAACAGCAAACTTTCTTGGATGAAGAATTCCTAAATGAAGCTGATCACTTCCTCTAAAGAAAAACCCAAGGAAATCAGTAGAAAGCAATGGAAACATGAGATCTTTTTCTCCAAAATAATATGAAATTGTTGCTCATTTAAAATATCAAAATCAGATGCATTTCCACTCAGAAATTTCATCTACTAACTCCCTGACTGGCAATGCACCCAATACGTCCTACTTTTGGTATTTTTTCTTTCAAACACTAGATCATTTACATACGAGACAAAATATCCAGCTTCTACTTGAAGTATCGGCTGAGTCATCTGAATTTCCAGCATCAGATCTTCTGCCTTGAATTCTGCTGTACGAGGCATGAAAATACGAAGAATCCCACGATAGCTTCCAACAATTATTTTATCTGAAACACATTTTGCAATCAGTCATTTAATTTACAAATACAATGGCAATTCTATATGAAGACAATTCATTATTATGCACGCAAAACACTTTTTGCTCAAATACATTGTAACTGCAAATGAAAAAATGTCACCTAGTGCAAACACAATTCTTGCTAGTAATCTAAAGCAGTTGTCATACTTTGTCAACAATCAGATTTCAATTTCAATACTACTTTCTACCTGACGGTGCGCTGTCGTTGTCAATGTTTGAAACACACAAACATCCTAAGTCGAAGTCTTCATCGCTTCCTGCCCAAGCAGACCACCAATCCCTGGCTTTAAACAACGACATTTAGACAAATATTTCGTTCAACTTTCTACTTTCAATTTTTTGTTGTTTCACCGCCATTGGAAACAAGACTGAGCCCATTGTAGCACACGGTCAGCGTACGTGCGAATACTTTATCTTGAAAGGATGTAGTAGATCGTAATAATTGTAACTCTGTGAGTGGTTGCCACGTGGTTGCTAACCGACACAGCGCTGTATTTAAAGATCTGAAGGCGCAGCTAGCCCATATTGTTTTGCTCTAAATTCATTCTGAAGCAGTATAATTATCTAGTTTTAAAGAAAGAAGTCTTAGTTATCAAAAGCTACCAAAGTGCTATTCTAGTTTCACAAATGAGCAGTGATCGTCAGTAACGAAGTAAATTTACTTCGTTACTTTACTTAAGTAAAAAAAAATCGTATTTACTTGTAGCGAAGTATTCTTTTTAGCAGATACTTTTTACTTGTAACGAAGTACAATTTTAGCTAAATATTTACTTTTTAACTTCGTTACTTTCGGTTGC
>JAODVM010156628.1:0-14745 GCA_025400095.1 Phenganax marumi
GCTGAATTATAAAGCAGAAGTTGTTACATTAATTTTCAAGAGTTTGTAATTTCATTAGTTGAACCGCGCGCGCAAAGATAATGACGCGCGTGATCGACCGTTCGCGTTAAATTTTGAACGTGCCAGGCCTGCCACAGCGAAAAAAAGACATTTTGAAATTAGTAAGATGGCAAATTTTGGTAGCAAAATTTAGCGGAGAAGGAAAATAAAGCTGAGTTTACAATGGGGGTGCATCGAATAGTGCTTTTTACTATCCGGCCGGATACCGGATATACCGGATATTAATAAAATATCCGGCCGGATACCGGATATTGTTGTTGCGATAATTTTATATAAGATTTTGTGGAAACGCATGTAAATCTCTTTATGCAAATCTTTCGGTCCATAAGCCCGGACCGTCAGCAGTGCAAAGTCTGGGCTTATGGACTGAAAACTTTGCATAAATAAATTTACGTGGTGTTTCCACAAAATCTTATGATATTGAATATCGATTTATTATTTTTACCTGTCACATTAACCATTTCAACTTAAAAACCCCTTTAAAAATATCCGGTATCCGGGCTGGATATTTCTAATATCCGGCCGGATACCGGATAATGAGATAAGCCCACTATCCGGCCAGATATCCGGTGCACCCCTAGTTTACAATATTTTGTATATTCTTGGAACACATGGTGGAAAATAGATGCTGTAGTTTTTGAAAATCAGGAACCGATTTTGGCTGCATAAAACAAAAATGTTCACAGAAATTCGGAATCTTCACACGGCTATACTTTCTGGACTTCACAACATGTTTGATGAAATTTTGCTACTTTTTTTATTTTATGATGTTCTTTGTAGCTGCAGTGATTGATAGGTACCCTACTTTCTAGCTAAATCAAAACCCAATCATTTATGCAATGCAGCTATTTTAAAGCTCCAGGGTTCAGATAATAGTACTTTCTGATCTGGAATTCTTTTTAATATATAACCAAAGAGTGCTCTTGATAATTAGAACAATATATGAGTCTAACCTTGAGGCTGTTCCTCACCACTTGATACAGTGAGACTATCAAGCGCATCTGACAACACAACCACAAAACCTTCTTTGAACTCTTCAAAATTCACCTACAAATATTAACATGGCTAGACTCAATTTTCCTAACAGTACAATACTCATTCATTTTCCACTGTGCGAGAAACAATGTTTATTGTCAGGATAACTCTGGCATCTTTATGGGTTAACATATTTCGTGGCATGTGAATGTATACACAACAGAGTGCATCACTTGAAAAAATTTGCAAAATCTCCAACAACATTCCTTAAAGCTCTGAAAATGTTCAAGTCCCATAGTCCTTAAATCATAAAAATGTTGGAGAAATCCTAAATATCTTTGCCACAATCTCAAAAAATCTTGGGAAATTTCAAAAATTTTAAATATCTTGAAATCCTGAAAGCAACAATTTTGCCACATTACTAAAAACATTTGCAAAAATCACGAAAACATCGAAAAATCTCTTGAAAATACTTAAAGTTTTCTGAGCTCATGAGAACATGAAAAATTTGTAATATCTTGTTCAATACGTTTCAGTTGATACACCTCTCCAACAAATAAACAACTTAGAAAATTGTAGGGCCTATCAGAATGCAGTTCAGAGAATTCCGATTAACACCCACTTAACAGGATTAATGTACGTAGTAGGCACATTGGGACAAATAGCCAGTCAAACTAAGGGTTATTGTAGTCGTCATATTATCACATGCAGCACAAATTCTGGGGTGGGTCTGAAATGAGTGAATAAGATACAATACGACAGATCAAAACTAACACGAAAATTTCCTCTTAATTTACTGCAGTTGTTATGCAAAACAATATCAAATTCCACACACTGACCTTCGCATCGTTTTGGTCACCAAGCAACTGAGCAATGAGCTTGGGCACTTGATCTTCAAGTTGTAGTTTCTGACACAATTCAACCAGACCTCGCTTTGTGAGATATCCTAAGCCTTCAGAATCACAGCTGTCAAAAACCTCTCTTAACTGAGCTACATAGACGTCCTGATCGTCTTCCTCCATAGCGAGCGAATATAAAATGCACACTTGCAACTAATTATCAAATATTTGCGAAGAATGATGTTGACTTGGGTCTTTTCGAGTACTTCTTGAAGCAGAATTCACAATGCAAAGCATTTGAGCCGAAGATATTCACAGACTGACATCATTTTCTTGCCAAAGCGTCATCGCTATTACCAATCTATATAAATACAACAGCAATTTGACCCCTCAAACAAACAACGCGATGCTTTAAAAATTCCGCAAAATAAACACTCCAACACATGTTTGCACGAAACTATAAAGCACTGCAGTGTCGACTAAGGTTTCAAAGAGTCTTCAACAATCGTTTTTGGCTAGTGAATTGAAACGCTCGATAATTTATCGAAGTGAAACAGCTACCTGTCCAGCAACCTGTCCTGTTGTCTGTTATTACTTCGTGCGAACTGTGAAGTGCTCAAAACACACCTTCGTTGCCGCCCTAAAACGACATATCCTTAGCCAAAAGTACCCCAAGGACTTTCACAATGTCGCAGACATAGTCTCTTTTGAACGCTTTTTCAAACGAAACGACGAATTTTCCCCCGAAAACTCGTTAAATTTATTTGAACTTAAAAACAGCATGTATCCAGTATTCGATTATGGGACTTGGGCTTTCACACCCGCTCGCAGGCTAATCCAGCAATTGACTTGAAAATGGCCTACCCGTGCCCCTCCCCCTACCTATACGGTGCCTATACATTAGCACATTAGCAGACATTAGTCAGTCTATCTAACACCAGGGGCCGGTTGTTCAAAAGAGGGTTAGCAACTAACCCCGGTTTATATTTAACCCACAGTTTTTATCGCCCCATTTTGAAGCACCGTTTGTTTTAAAACTTTGAGGCATTAAACTACTCATTAGGGGAAACATTTTGAGCGACAATTTTATCAAAAATTTAACTTAAACGAGTTTGAAATCGAGGTTGAAGCTGTTCATTAACCCAGGGTTACGCTAACCCACCTTTGAACAACCAGCGCCAGATGATCATAATAGAGAGGTTCAGATCTGACTTCCAATACCGCTACCTTCTGCTCCCCAACCTCATATTTGATTGGTTAATCAAATTGATAAGACACATCGGATTGGTTAGTCTTAGCAAATGGAAGTCGTATTGGTAATGGAAGTCAAATGTGAACCTCTCCAATAGCTCTAATAAGAGTGAAACTTCTAGCAATTGATATATCTCCTGTCAGCCTACTGACTGGCAATTCATCAAAATTTATTTTATATTTATATTTATTAGCTTATATTTATATTTATTAGCTGTTAGCTTAAACATAATCATACACAACTCACGAGACATACTATACAAATTTGGCAGGTACACCGCAACAGCTAAATTGCCAATTACTGCGGGCCCAGTAACGTGCTCTAAAATGTGCTCTAGTTATATATATTATGTCCAATGCATGTCGTTGCCCACATTGGTTTTCGTCGACGACTTACTAGACAGGGAAATCTCTTGCCAATCACTGGCTCACCTAACCTGCTTGTCAATTTCACTTGCCCACTCTTAGCATGGCACACCACCGATTTTGTGCTCTAAACTTATGTATTTTTATGCACGACAGAGGAAAATCATTCAGTGTCAAACAGATTAAAATCATCTGATGTTAGACAGAGTACAAATTAATTGAATATTGAATAAAATACACCAACCAAGTGAACTCAGCATTTCATAAAATTTACAATTACTTACACCCTTCAATTAGCATTTTAAATAATGATTTCTATTTTGTGGACATATTCAATTCTGTGGATCCAATAAAATCTTACACGCTTTTCCTGAGAACAACAATTCGAAGGCCTAAAAAATATGTAAATAAAAAGAAGACAAATGATTCAACAATCACGACACAACCTTCTTTTAATCAGTGGGACAAAAAACCCATACAATTTATTATTCTATTCAACTCAACAAAGACAAAATGCTTTATGCAGAATTGGTTGACAAGTAAATCCTGAAATTTTTCTAACCTCTTCAAATTTACTCAAAGGAATAATATGAGATATAACTGTAGAAATATCAACTCTAAGAAAACAAACAAGCAAAAACAGGTCAAATTGAAAACTCGAAGTTCTAAAGTTTCTTTGTAAAAAGATATACACAATTCTTGTTTAAATGAATGAAATATTATAAATAAATCGCCTGCAACTTTGACAAAGAGGCAATAGAGTAATGAAGATAAAGTTTATGGATAAGAAAATACATCTTAAGTAATGCATACTTGACTTTGATATTACAATACAGAAAAACATTCCAGCCAAGCGACATACTTGTTTTGATGTAACATTTCTTCAGCCTTTTCCCAAGTTGAAAAAATGCGTCTTCCGTGAACTGTTTTTATTGTCAGCGACTTGAACAAGATATCTTGAAGAAAATCCTCAACATGAAAAGCTTTCTGCAAATATACAATATACTAGAGTGAGAAGATTCTTCGCTATGCAAGGGTGCGTAACAATCAGCTGTACTTTTCCACTGCAACTTGTAAATACATATGGACTTTCTGCTTGATATCACATCAATTATAAGGTCACTTAAACAGTCTTTGAACAACTTACACACACAAGCACACCTGCAGGGTAATTTCTGTACCTTAATTATTCCGACGAGCACGACCGTGCCTCCTTTTCTACAAAGGATTAAAGATTGACATCAATTCATAGTTATAGGGCATATTCAGGTAGACAACTACTGTGTAAATCTCTCCAAGTGACAGCCACACCATGACAAACAAAATAGTAGTATATATAGTG
This sequence comes from Phenganax marumi, assembly GCA_025400095.1. Taxonomy (NCBI): domain Eukaryota; kingdom Metazoa; phylum Cnidaria; class Anthozoa; order Malacalcyonacea; family Clavulariidae; genus Phenganax; species Phenganax marumi. The sequence continues at coordinate 4,834 of JAODVM010156628.1, forward strand.
TAAGGAAATGTTGCTGTGGCATGCAGGGCTGCCCAGACACTTTTGGGGGTCCAGGGCAAAACCCTCTTTGGGGGCATTGGGGGCCCCAGTCTTCCCCAAATTAACACATTAGTTTCATCCCCTTAAGCTTTTCGGGTCCTGCAAGCCAGCAGTCTGAGACAGATTACCTCTTTCGCCCCTCTCTTCAGGGCAGCCCTGGTGAGACATACTCAAGAGATAGCCATCACACCATAACAAGCCAAATATCCATATTTTGGCATATTAGACTAAACTCACCTCAACAATTTGAAACAATTGCTCAATAAATCAGCATTTCCACTTGCTTCAAGTATTCGACCAACACCATCCCCATTCGTTTCTCTCAACACTAAGAAAGTCAACATAGATGACAGAGATTGCACAGCCTTTAAAATGAATAAAGACAAGCTTTTGTTATTTAAGAAAGTTTGTTGCAATTCTTCTTCATAATATTACCCAAATATGCTAAATATGTATAATCCCTAACCTCAATATGGGCACTTTTCATCAACGAAAACAAAGACTTTGTAGAAATACAGCTCTCTTTTAAATCACCTTTTTACAAATATGTAAAATCCCTGACCTTGATGAGGGGGCCGTTGGGATTTTTGGTTTTGCGGATTTGGCTATTTTTTAGATCGGTTTTTTGATTTTTGCATCAAATAAATACGGTTTTTCGGCTTCGGTAACTTTTGCGGTTTCTGGGTTTCTCGGTTTTTAGCAGTCATTTTCTCGTTTCCAGCCAAAATGCTAGCGGTTTTTCGGATTTGGTATGGGTTGAAGTTTTCGGTTTTTGCAGGTTTTTCATACATTCGAGTTGGTTTCAGGTTTGTTGGTTGTATATGTGGTTTTCGGTTTAGTTCTTAATTTACTGCGGTTTTTCGGGTTTTATTGGTTTTTTGTTCGGTTTTTCGGATTCTAATAGGCCCCGACGCCCCCCTCCTTGATGCAGATCCACTTTCATTAAACTTACCAATTTCTGATAAACTCTCAAGTTTTCCATTGACAAGAACATCTGCTCCTAACTTTTTGGCTAACTCCAGTCTCATATCAACAATGTCTGTAACAATACTGCAAAAAAGCAAAGGGCTTGATATAAGCATTAACTCTTTAGGAGTCAAGATGCTTTTGCAAAATTTAGGCTAACATTTTTTTTGCACCCAATACTTTTGCTATTCCAGTTGCCATCAGACCAATTGGACCACAACCTAAAACAAGCCAAAAATCCGTCAAAACTATAGTTTAATACGTGCATCATAAAGCATAAGCCAAAGGCTTACCTTGAATTAAAACTGTTTCATCAGCTGGCTGAAGTTTTTCCATAGAAAGATGCGCAACTCCAAATGCTGAAAGTAATTAGACAAAATCACCTTCAGTCCTTGTTGCACTCCCAATACTGATGGCCGCAGTTTCCTAACAAGTTAAATGCAATTTATCAAGATGTGGGTGATATTTGGGCAAAAGTCGAGTCTGTGAGCAAAACAGGATAATCAATAAATGCTGAATATAAGTACTGATAAACATTACCATTGGACTTATGCAGCATAATACACATAATTTTGCATATAAATTTCAAAACAGAAGACTAGCTGATCAGGTGATGAGAATCATGTGGTAGCATATTTTCAACAAAGCAAATTTCTTCACTGTTTCTTCAGTTAAGAACTTTGATCTAGCCGTCTGGAAGTATACATATAAATTTTCATGCAAAAAACCTCAGGAATGGATGAGATAGCAAGCTAAAGCTGAGCCTTAGCCGCCAGCAGTATTTTGTATAGCGCAGTGTGTCAGTCCTTGACCATGTGTTCATCTATGCATTGGAACAACTAAAGTAGATCACATGGCTGCCACTGAATTATCCTGTCTACAAACATCTGGTTTGAAAAATTGTTCCCGAAGGTTACTACATTGACCACATTTCAAAAATGCATGTACGTATCGTAGCTTTTCTTACGTTCTAACAAGCAAGCAATATTGTCTTCAATGTCTGTCTTCAAAACATAAGCATAACAAGCTGGAATAATTGAATACTGGCTACATCCTGAAATGACACAAGAAAAATTGTCTAATCTTGTATTTTGAGGTGAATTACCTAACCAAATTCTGAACTACAATTGGTTAATTGCTAATAGAGTACTAGTTCGATCACAGTAGCTTGAACTGAAAAACTTGGTTTTGCATGTTTAAAATCACATGTTTATATGGTATTGTACTCTTCTAATGCCAAGCAAGTGTTCCCATCAACAAGGTAACCTTCAATCACAATTATTACCTCCATGCACTGTTCCTATTCCAACACCATATATACGTAGGTTCTGACAAATGTTCTCTTGCCCTAAAGAATAAGATTTACAACTCCAATTATAAGAGAACTTTACAACGAATGGCATGATACAGGACGAACTTGTTTGTAATTCTCATCCCACTAAGGCTTATATCGCTGACTAAAACTCAGCAGAAAATTTTATAAGCCAAAGGTGAATATATTGCAATTTAAGTTGAGTTTGGGATGAGGATGCTGAAAGTCTTATCAATTTGTTTTGACATTAAAATTTCAAAAAATCAGTAGTGCAGTGAAAATGGAATGGACCTTTACCTTTTAGAGTAAATTCAAAAAAATTTTGAACTAGAAAAATTTGATTGTAAAATGTTGTAAAATAAGGAAAATATAGCCATGAAAAGTTGGTAAGTTTTGTAGTTCAAAATTTTTTAATAGTTATTCTAAAAGGTTAAAGGTCCATTGATTAAGCATATATATATATAGAATAGTCATAACTGTGACAAAGCCTTAAAACCATGTCTTGTCAACATTAATTGAACTATCTATTTCAACAACAAAACGACATATTGACAAATAAAGCGATTGTAAAAATAATAAAGTTTCTACCATGTTTGCACTGATAGCATTCACCACAGAAAAAGTGATTCTCACAGCAAACACGTCGACCAACTTTGAAAGAATCAGAACAACCCGGACCAACTTTAACAATCTATTAAACATAAAAACACTTTTAGGCAAGTAACACTGCATGAATTTTAACTCAATTTGATCACCAATGAACTAAATTATTGGCATATTTTGTTTGGTCAAACGCCAGACAATTTTGTTCTTGACTCTTGCCAGCTACTAGGCCAACTAAGGCCTGCCTCAGCAGAATGGATGGAGGTTGAATTCTCCACAAAAATTTTTGTACTAGGTAAATTTGTCGAGATATTTGACGAAATGAAATTTGACATCCGAAACAGGTCTACCAGCCAGCATTTTCTCTGTTTTAACCAGCTAAGGCTACAAACTTCTGGCAAACAAATTGTCTCACCACTCCTACACATTCATGGCCTGGAATGAAAGGTATTTTGGCTACTTTTCTTGCAACTGAAAGAAACAAAGCAGTTTCCAGAAGGCTAAAGATTGCGTACTTTTGTGTCAACTATCTATCTATCATCTATGTATTACCTCTGGCCGACTACTTTTGATAATGCATGCTCATTTAAAGTAATAGGACCAGTTGTTCAAATGCTGGTTACCTTAATCCTGGGTTAATGTAAAGTGTGAAGCAAAGTTTTTTAAACTGTTTATTTGTATAAGATTGGAACTATTTTTCTGCAAATCTTGTCTAGATCTGCAGAAGTCCCAATATGCAAAGTTTTGGGACAAATAGACGACATACTAAAGTACAGTAACCAAAAAAAACAACTGGTTAAATCTTAACCCTGTGTTAACCATAATAAAGCTCTAAGCAATTGGCCCCTTGGCGTCCATCTGATCAAAATGTGCTTAATCAATTTCAGACATAAACTTAATAGAACTAGGGATACGCAAAATATATAGTTGCATATAAAGCATGAGTAAAGCCAACAAAACAAGATTACACATCCCCAGTTCAAAAAATTTTTATGCACAGCCGGCCAAACGGTTCTGCCTAGGATTCTCCCAGAAAAACGGGGGGGGGGGCGGATGAAGTCAATACCATATTTGGTGGTACATAACATTATTGATTACTTCGTCAAACTTACCATCATTCCATGAATAAAAATTCAAATCTGAACCACATATTGACGTTCTCGTCATTTTTACAAGTAATTCTCCTTCGTTTGGTTCAGGAATCGGATAATCCACATAATCATACGACATCCCTTCTCTTTGCTTCACCAGCGCTTTCATGGTGGCCGTTTTGAAGTTGGCAGTTGGCCCAACTCAGAGCCACAGAGCCTCTTTAACAACTCATCGCTGATTGGCTAAAAAGTAAAGCCCGCCAAAAATTAACCAATCGGAAGCAATTACAAAACTCGGTGAAAAATTTTCAAGGGGGGCTTCTTTGCCAGTTTTTTTATTCAATATGGCCGCCGAAGAGGAGCTGAAAAATTGGCTTCAAAACGAAGGCAATTTGCGCTTCAAAGAAGCTTTAATTCTCTCAAACGAGACTTCCAAAACCGATCCCGAAATGGAGCCGTATAAGTCGAAATACGCAGCGAGAGAAATATTTTTAAACCTCAAAAATAAATTGGATTCAGTCGTGACAGATAAATTTCAAGAGTTGTCAAAATTACGATTCAAATCGCATGAAAGTGCGGTCCTATACGAGCTCGGTGTTAACTATGTCGAGACCGATGAGACGAGCACAGGAGAGCGTTATTTGAACGGAGTCAAAGAAACGTTTGATGAGTACAAATTATTGCCTGAGTTTTGTATTACAATGATAAAATGCTACCAACAACTTGGCATGTTATGGAACTCACGAGGAGACTTTGAAAAACCACTTGATTATTTCAATGAGGCTGAAGAGTTGTATGATGAATATAAAAAAGTTTGTCTGGTCGAACCTGTTGTGTAAGTTGTGTAGATTGTAAGCATTTGTTCTTATGTAGAAAGTCTCTCCTTGACGAGTAAACTTGTGTGGCGTTAGAGTGAAATATATAAGCCTCATAAATTGGTGTGCATTGCCAGTCAATATGTAAACAAAAAATTGGCAGATACCTCACTAAACCCACTAGCTGGCTATATACTCCCATCCTGGCCAGTAAAATTGTCTGGTCTTAGACTATAAAATTCGTTTAGCATTAGGCACAGTAAAAATTTTTGCCACTTACAAAAATTTTATAATGACTTTAGTGAGTTTGAAAAAAAGCTAACGTTATATTACGTGATATATTCTACACAGCACTACCTCCCACCTTTAGGCCATTCAGATTGTCTGATGACAGCAAGCAAGATGGCGAGATTGAAAAACTACACACACACACACTGTACTACCTCACGCAAGCGTACAAAAACAAAGGGCAGAATGAAAAATCTGCAGAGTATGGACACAGAACGTTACACCGCCAACTTGTGACAAAACAGTATGATCCAATAGACTGGGCAGTAAACTGCGCAACACTTTCGCAATATCATCTTACGCAAGGGGACTACAAAAGTGCAAGACACTGTCTGGGTATGTCAAATACCAAATTTTGTCAACCCTGTTTGTGTGTCTGTTTGTGTGTCTGTTGATTTGTTTGTGTGCATTCAAGATATCTCACAAAATTATGAATGGATCATGATAGTCTGCAGACAAAATGGATTTAAAGAATGAGAAACTGATGACGTTTAGCTAAAATTCTATCAAGACTTAAAAAAAAGCTGTGCTCTACTGCTCTTTATTGGCCTACTAAAACATGTAGGCTGAGGTAGGCAGTCTTTAAGACATTAACTAGCAATGCTCCCTACTTATATATCTTGCTTTGTCTTAAATGCCCGGCAACTCTACTCATCAGGTTAAATTTGAAACAAAATATATACACCAAGTTGAATTTGTGACACCTAATCAACAATGTACTAAAACACATAGGCAGAGGTATGCAGTCCTTAAATGTGAATTTGTAGTATTTCTTGGCATCGACACTATATCACACCATGTGCACCTGTTTTAAATCAATTCCAGCCGCCGCAAGTTGTGTTATATCTGAATGCAAGGCCGAAGAAGGACAACAGAAAAACGCAGACATTGATGACGAAGGCGAGGAAGGGAGGCAGCGCTGCGAGCGACTCCCTGAAGCCAAAGCAAATGTCGCTCTTTGCTGGAGCAAATATTTCTTAAATTTGTTAAAAGCATCTGTAGAAAAAGATGATGAAACCAGCTCAAGTAATAATTTGAAATTTCAATCACTCAGACATCATATAACCTTTCAACTGGCCTAACAGTCTAATACTAAGATTTTTATAATTTTACATGGCGCAAACAACAATATAAGCATCAGTTTGAGAATAAACCACGTATATTTATTATTATTACAAAGCTTTTGGTCCGTTAACCCGGACCTTCGTCAGTGCAACTGAAAATATACGTGGTGTATCCTCAAACTGATTCTTATATTGGCCTAAAACTGTCTCGCACTGGATAACCCAGGACCCTACTTTGTACTGGAAAACGCTTCGCACTTTAAGCCGGTTTTCCACTAGGCGGAATTTTCCTTACGGAAAATAGATCTACCAAGTTGATTGGCTAGCAACATATGTCGAACCAATGACGTTGCCAGATTTATATTCCGCACGGAAAATTCCGCCTAGTGGAAAACGGGCTTTAGGGAAACACTTTGCATTTTAGCAAATAAGGCACACTATGTTCCCCAGTGCACTCTTACTTTGATAGTTAAACGGGTGGACTAAAGCCGGTTTTCCGCGAGGCGGAATTTTCCGTGCGGAAAATAAACCTGCCAAACTGATTGGCTATTAGTAATATATTTCGCCCCGAAGGAACCAATCACGTTGCTAGGTTTATTTTCCGCACGGAACATTCAGCCTAAAGGCGGTTTTCCACTACGCGAATTTGTTCGAGCGAAAAATAAATCTAGCAACATGATTGGCTTGCTTTGGACTTTTTCGCGGCAAATTATTTTACGAGCCAATCACGTTTGCTAGATTAACTTTTCGCTCGAAAAATCCCGCCTAGTGGAAAACCGGCTTAACTTCGTCATATTCGACCGAAGGGATCACTTCGGTGACGGTGGATTTTACAAAAAGTTGAATTGCTTATCTTTGCGTCAAATTTAATGGCCGTTTTATTCAAGTCCCTCTGAACAAACTTAGGCAAAAATTTGTCGCTTGGGGCCCAAGTATTCACCTAAGTACTCATGCTATCCTTGACAGGAAAATGTAGTTTTACAAAATTCAACTTGCATGGGGATGTCAACACTAACCTCACTCGGACAAAGTACTCCGAATATCAATTCATTGCCGTGCATGTTTTTTCAGGTCTTCCCCAAGAAGAGGCAAAAGATATTCTTGAATTTGAAGAATTGGATGTTTCTAGAATTGAATCAGAAATTTCTTTTAAAATAGCCAATAATTTTGAAGAGGTAAACACAAACAAAATCAAAAATAGGAAGCTAAACCCAACTCTAGACATTCCGTGTTTTTTTATAGAAGTTACAAGTTCTTTTGCTGCCGTGACACTAAGTTTACATACAGACTTTGGCCAAGTCTCTAGACTACTGATATCTTCACTATGTATTTATTGTACACAGTTAAGCCTGGTTTCCATATGGTCGTAACTGTCGTAAAGATAAAATCACGATCTTTCTTATCAGCCGAAATAGAACAGTTTCAAACGAGTTATTAGCAAAGCAAGTATTAGTAAACAATATGTATGGTTCATATAAGAATTACTGCTTAGAAGATAGAATATTTTGGCTGTTCAGAGATATCATGACCCTTCGTTTACGACACTTACGACCATATGGAAACCAGGCTTTAATACAGAAACGATAGAACGAAGACTTAGGTCAGGTCTCGAAACCATATGTCCAACGATTACGTCTTCACTGTGCACAAGTTTGCATAAACATGAATAAAGACATAGAACAAAGACTTTGGCCATGTCTCCAAAACATATGTTCCAATAACGAAACAAGCCGTCTAAAACTTAATGTTCGTAATTTTCACATTCTTAGGCGCGCGTATTGTTCCTCGCTGGTCAAAAACACCTTAACGCTGGCAAAGAGTTCTACCAACTGGACGGCCACGTTGCTAATTATGTCGAAATCATTCAAGACCATAGCCAACTTTTTCGCTACCTCACTGCATTCGAACAAGACTTAGAAAGACAATGCAAAATGGCCAAACGTAGAATCGACATGCTTACTGAAGTACTGGTTGAACTAAACCCCCAACACTATTTACTAATATGCCGACAACTTCTTTACGAGATCGGCTCAGTTTACGACGATATGGCGGAGTGTAAAATGGAAATCGTAAAAAGGCTACACCAAAATAAGCCTTCGCCGCATCAAATTAAGAAAATCAATTCCCTTTTAAAAAACAGCGCAAAATATTTCACTCAATTTACGGACTCTTTAAAAGAAGATGGAAAATTTCCGGAAAAATTGGACGAATCCGTTTTGCGTGTTAGCCTGCTCGCGCATATGTATCTCGCGCGCGCTCACGCGAAACAGATTTGCGTGACACGTGAGGAGAAATTGGCCAATCAGGAGAAAGCATTAGAGTTGTACAAGTTCATCGTTGAGTACTGTAAAAACGATGAAAATGGTGCTAAGGTTTTAGCAGTTGAGCTGTCAGCTTGTAAAGAGATGGTTGAATTGCTGCCATTCAGAATTGACCAGATTCGACAATTAAAGGACTAAGCCAAATGAATGCATGCGACGATAGCTTTGAGCAAAAATATTAGACATTCATTAAAACGATGTGATCTCAACAAATAGTTTAAAACTGGGCCGGTACTCTTAATCGCTTTATGTAATAAATATTATCGAAGCAATGAGTAATTAAAACGTCTATAACAAGGTCAGGGATTGTACATATCTAAAACATTTGAATAATTTAGAGAAAAACTGGAATATATCTACTTATGCAAAGACTTTGTCTTCATTGTGTGGAAGTGCTTATATAAAGATTAGCGTTTGTACATAGTTTTCTCAAACTCGATAGTTCATAAGCAAAACACATAGAAAATCAACACCGTATCGTAAGCCCGTTCTCCACTACGCGAATTTTTTCGAGCGAAAAATAAATCCAGCAACGTGATTCGCTAGCAAAATAATTTGCCGCGAAAAAGTCGAAAACGAGCCAATCACGTTGCCTGATTTCTCCTTCGCGCGAACAAATTCGCGTAGTGGAGAACGGGTTTAACGCTCATGTGCCTAGAGTTTGGAAAGGAGATTGGAAATTACCTAGTAATTAAGTTGTTTGAAAATTAAACACTTTTTAACAAGCTTTGTCACGGAAATGGTTGAAAGAGTTCGTGTGAAGACAGAACAAAGATCTACAGCCGAAGAACTAAGCTCAATGTTTCCGATGTTCTGCTGGGTTCTTCGAGACGTGTTTCTTCAGGAGAAAATAGGCGGTAAAGATGTCACTCCAAAGGAGTACTTGGAACATTGCCTGAAACTTAAGGTGAGGCTAGCCTAGATTTAAATTAGTTGTTTGAAGAGAAACAAAACTATGAGCATTCGAAAAAGAAGGAAGAAATAAAAGGTGAGATAAAAAGACAGAATGGAGGAAAAATAGCTTTACTTGTTCTTAATGAAAGAAAGAGTGTAGTTTCATTGCTCTCCATTTACATGCAACACATCCTTTTAAGTAAACAAAATAAATTTAGTTTAATAACATGGGGTGTTTATTTAAAAATTAACTACAACTTGGTAAAGATTACGATAAAGAAAAAACAAAGGTATCACACGTTTTAGTTGCGCAAAAAGAAATACTTATTAGTTCGAAAACGTAAGTATAGGTAAACAGACTCATAAAGATATTAATTAATTAACTAGTAAATTGCATGAATGAATGAGTAATTTAGTAGCGCGATCAAAAATGGCACCATTTGCATGTAATTAGGAATATAGTAACTATATTTACCATCTGACATTATCATTCTTGACAAGCAATCATGAAGTAAAACT
>JAODVM010156739.1:0-14743 GCA_025400095.1 Phenganax marumi
ATTCAACAATTCCACATTTATCCAAATATGAAAAGCAAAGAAATCCTCTGATCCTAATTGTGAAATTTTAAGTATACGAACTAGCCAATTAAACCAAGAAAAGCCATGATGAAATATAAAATGGGAACGCCATTGCCTACTGCCACTTTTCTCCCTGCATCCATCCGTGAGTCGGCCTCTAAGGCCTTTGATTATTAATATTAGCCATCGACCATTTAGTCATTGACCTTGAACATAAAAAGCGCAAAGCCTTACGCACTGTCTCAGTGCCTATTTCTTAAAATATCTATTGTCACGGCCGGGGGATAATCATCTGTTAAAAAGCCGATTAGCGCTAACCCTGGGTTAAATTTTAATCTGCTGTTTTATCTTTTTACCTCTGCTTAATTGTTGGTTTATTTCAAAACTCGAAGAATTCTCTTTCACGACCGGTTATACAGATATATAGCTACAAAAAAGCATTCATCTTTGTCATCTGTAAATGCGCAGAAAACTAGAGTCAAAATTTTCTTAATCCTCGGTTAATCTAACCGCCTTTCGAACAACTGATCCAAGGGTTTGTAGCGTGGTAAAGTTGCATATTTGTTTTTATATGAAGACTCTTTTGTAGTATAATCATGTACAATTAATTAACGAACTTATAAGTTAATACTAAAATACTACATAAAAACTAAATCTATTTGACCACTGTTTATATAATTAAAATGTATAGCTAAAAGCAGTTGGACTCGTAATTATATACATAAAAGATCGCAACACTAGAAATATTTGAAGGCAAACAATTGTTCTGTTTTTATTGCTCTACAGTTTAGTAGCCTAGTGTTTCTGAAAAAAAATAGCTTCATGGTGTCCTGTTCAAATGCCGTACGTGCACTCACCAATTGCAAGTTTTGGGAGCATAAAATCTAAAGGATGTTCTGACTTTTTCATCTATGACGTACACACTTTACATAAATTGCAACGTCTGTTGTCTAATGTTGGTATTTGCGACAGCAAAGTAATCAGGGATCGCTTGTCCAATTGGAACCGCATATTCCAGTTTTTTTGTGCCTCCAAAGCTCTTGTCTGTTGTCATTTCTGGAACTTTAACGAGCTAATTATCCATGAAGAACGACTTGCACCGCAAGTGTTTCTTTAATGTGTTATAAAAATCTGTTTTAGGGTATTGAGAATATCAAGTCCGAGATGGACGAAAATCTTGCAAACCCTCTTATCGACCCTGTTCATGGACATGGCGGGTGTGTGATATTTTGGATGCTATTGATTTTGTCGCCTTCGAATTCAGCCTTTTTTATCTTTATTGATCAAAAAGCCGATTCGACCGTAACAATGAAAATTAATACCTTAAGCTAAATGTATAATCCTATAGACAATAATTATACTCAATTGCAAATTAGTTGTGAATAGTCCTTGTCGGTATTAATTAAATCATATATATATCACTTCCTCGGTTTTACCAGGTTCCCAAATCATTGTTCATGCAATTCTTTCCTATTTTCTTGTCTTTCCTAGAGTCGCACTGTCGACATTTTTTTTGCTTTCAGGCAAAGTTTAGTAAATCTAATGCTGACTGGACACGCTGTTTCTCATGTATGGGACTTGGAACGGGACATTGGCGGACTAAGTACGTCATATCGTGACGTTTAATGTGTTAACTTTGTTGAAAAACAAACGTGGACGTTTTCTTGCGTCGAACTGTGTGTTATAGAGTATAGTTTGTTTCTTGCTGTAGCTACTTTCAGCGACTATTTGACCACCATTTGCTGCTAGTGAAACCTTTCATTGAAAGCTAATGTCTGAAATATGTTATTTTAATCATTTTTTCGCAGAACTAAAAGGAATCCCTAGACAGTCGGATATTGGTTTTCTAACCTTACTAGAGTCAATGCGTTATTGTGAGGTGATTCATCTCGTACTGTTTAACTTTACTTAAATTTCAGTAAGAATTTGGAGTCATTCCTATTGGAAAATTGGATGCCGTTGATTGATTTGTCAAACTTTTGTGTAAAAATTCTATAGGATCGATCAATTAATTCTCCATCTGTAAATGAACAGATTTTATTTGGCAAATTTTTTTAATGAAAATGGTTATAATTATTGCTTGTATAAACGGCCAAAATGTTATTTCATTGATAATTTTCCAAACCTGGCATGCTAGCAAATGCTAGCATGTAAATTTGTCCTATAAAGTTTGCCATGTGACAAAAATTGCCCGTGTAAAAACGGCCTACTCTGGGACTTTACCCACCACGATTTAAGGCGAGCGAGTCAAAGCAATTAGTCACGGCTATTTATGCAAAAATGCTATAACTGCCAGTAAAGACGCGATTAAAAGCGAGCAGGTTACCTTAGTAGGCCTTAAATGAGTGGCAAGGAAAATGCGACAAGCAAGTTTTCGAAGTAAAAAGCGTGGGATACGCATTCACGTTCATTTATGGAGCAGATTGAAGTTTTCAAAGAAAACTTGTCGTCAGATTACATTAGCGTTTTTTTATGGGCATAAAATTTAACAAATGAAACTTTAGTCTTTATGCTCTTTTAATCTTTTTAAATGGGACTTTACACGTCGATAAGATTACATTACACGCGACTAAAGTATTCTATATATCACTCACTAATAAAGAGACAACGCAATTGGCACCTATAGGTGTAATAATCATATGTGAGCAATTTGTTCATGCCCAAAGGCTACACGAAATGGACACCGTTTGTAACAGTTGCTATAGTTTGTTGAAATAACAAAACAATAGAAACTCAATTTCGACGTGTCGACTACTCATTTGCATAGATTTACATCATTTTGTCTCGATTTTAAGTTGTTCACTCGATTCCTAAGTTTTAGAGCATCGAAGTATAAATTGATTTCACTGCATTGTAGTGTATCTGGGGATTACCACAATTAATTAGTGTTTGATGTTGCTGCTGCTTGACGTGCAGCAAATACTGACATACATCACGTGTTTTTTATTCTCAAAAGGTTGGTAGTTTCTTAAAATGTCCGAAGAATCCTGTATGGCTGCTTGCTAGCGAAACTCATTTAACAGTTTTGTTCACTAAGGTGCTGCACATTTTAATGTACAGTCAAGTTTATAGCGTAAACTTTTAATTCGCTCTGCACTAGCTGCACTTGTGAATTGTGATTGTTTTAGATTGCGTCACTCTGTCTATAAAGGCTACTTTCCTGTTGCGCATTTCTGACGCGCACACATGCACTCGCGGGGAAAAGTTTAAATGGTAATAAAACGTATCTAGAAAATCGCCAAAAGAACTGTTGAGAATTTTAAGTAGTTATGTGTCTATACGTTCGTGTATTTCTATGAACAACAGAACTTTGAATGATTTAAAGTTTCACGTGGATGTACATATACGTGCAAGTCAAAAACGCGGAACGGGAATGCAGCCTAAAAAAATAATAGCTCGAGCCCTCGTTCAAGCGCTTCTTTTGCCAAGTAAGTGCATTTCTACTGTTTGTCATGCGTCGTAAATCAAATTTTAGAGGTTTAGTTTTAAAATATATGGCAGTCAGAATCATTAGTGCAATGAAGCCCAAATTACTAGGTTTTCAAAAACATTTTGAAAGTATTATTTTCAACTGAGTAAAGTCTAAAGCCGTACATACTTTTGTGGAGGTTTTATGACAGGGCAGACGGACAGAACAGTTTGGCTAAGCATCAAAAGTGGTCTACTGAAAAAGTCTATGTTTAAATCATGTCTAAACTTTGTTTAACCTGAATTATCTTACTAAGTGAAATGTTTGTACATCCCTCAACAACACGACATTATACATGCACATCTGTTGTTAAAGCACTTTGTGAAGAAAACTTATGCGGCCTAACTCTCGAATTCGTCTTTTTTCTATGTAGGAGAATGTAGATCACAAACGACCTGTTGATAATGCGAGAAGAATATTTAAGACTTTTGATACTCAGGGTATGTCAGACAATACAGAAGGCAAATTTGAACTATAGAATTCTTTTTTACTAGTAAGTGTGCAGAAAACTCTTTATCACAAGCATAATTCTCTTCTCCTGATACTTTATGCTTTGCAGAAAACGGCTTTATTGAACGAAACAAGTTAAAAGATGTGTTACAAATGCTGGAGCTAGAGTCGGACCCAGAATAGTAAGTAACGTTAAGGTGAATTTGTGCTCACGAAAGTATGCATGCAGGAGGTCTAACCGTCTCAGCATTTTTTCCGGATCTGGTCTGGTCCAGCAAACCTGATTCTCTTTTGAGTGGTATTCGCACAAATTTGACAAATTTGAACTTTGTAAGCTATAGCTTAAGAAGTACTAGTACTCAGCGCGTGCTGTTGCTTGTAAAATGAACTTTCTTGATGTTGAGATGAGGCAGTTGTGCGGAAGTCATATAATAGCTCCTGTGACAGTGGGGAAAAACTTTGCAATGAGTAGTTCAGCAAACTAGACTGCGTGAAAAGTGGATTGCACTGTTTGGTTTGAAACGAGCGAGCGATCGTTTTTCGCATGAAAAGCTGTAATAGGTCGATTGCCACGATTCCGTGTCAAAATATCGTGAAAACATGGTTTCAGGTTGAAGACTAGAGGCTTTTCGGTCAATACAACCCGTTCTATTCGCAGGACCATTGAGAAAACTAAGAAATTTATCGCAAACTTCACACGTGACACGCCGTTGGAAACATCGTAAACACGCCATTATAAACATGAATCGTGAATTATCATGAATTTTTCATGTACTATCGCGTAAACCTGCGCAATAGACCGTTTCCAAATGGTCTTGCTGTGAAGCAGGTATTTTGCAAGTCGAAGGCATAAACACCATGTTAATCACTTCATGCACGCGTCCTTGATCTTAAAAATAGTTCTCCTCGATGACAGCTCGAAGCATCGGTTGTCGTTTCACTAAAATTAACAGCGCATCTCAAACATGTGGAATGTTGATCACTTCATCCAGGTCCTTGACCTCAAAATAGTTCTCCTCATTGTCAGCTCGAGCATTGGTTGTTGTTTCTCTAAAAGCAACAGCGAGCGCGTCACGAACATGTGGATCGTGACCATCTTTGTTTCGATGTTGGGATATCGCAACTTATATATATTCCCTGTTCTACTTCTTTCCACTGAAATCGTATTCACCATTCCTTCGAAATGTCCAAGAGGATCTCCTAGGGTGCTACGTTTTAGAAACGGTGATGCGTTTGCCTCGCGCGAAATAATAAGGGGCGTAGCGAAGGCTTTCTTCTTGGGGGGTGTATGGTAGTTGCCTGACTAAATTTTTTTTTAGATTTACCTGAAATTTAACGTCCATGTTTTGAAAACATTTAAAAAGGTTTCAAAGCAATGTTTTAACAGATGTAACTATAGCATGCACCTCACGCTAGAATGTACCAACTAAAAGTGCACAGTCTGTGCAAGACTGTGTACCTAGCTTCAGTGATAATGTATACTATCAACTTCAAATCGTTTGGTAATGCAACACTTATGTAAAGTACGTTACAAAGTATTTCATGTTACTTTCACACAATCACGTCCCAACTGGCACAACACTCCGTTATGGCTGCACTGTACACATGTTTACCTTGCTTTGCTTCGTACCTATAAAGTGACCGAGCGGACTGAAAGCTTACAAGCGTATTCAATCTTTACTGGGGATACAATTCTGAATAGTTATTAGGGAGACTTTGTTCATATCTTGTCCGGTTTCTGTACCTGATTTTCCCTGTCAACATTTTGTGATGTTACCTGATTACTCCCTTCTGCTGCTAGTTAGGGGAAGTTACACCTCCCACACACATACACACACACACCCGGTCGCTACGCCCCTGCAAATAATTATTTCGTACGATTTTATAAAAGAAGCACGCAAACAATAGTCACAAGTACTCGGGCGATGCTACCAACGTGTAGGATGTTGACATCTGACAACCAAGCCCCCTTTGCTATGCTGTAATAGTGTAGGGCCGCGAACACACTGCTACAGTGGAATTAAGCATCAGACTATTACCTAGTAAGCTTGGGAGTTTTAATTGCAGATAATCTAATGCCTAGCCCGTACACCTCCCCCCTCCATTCTCACCCTGTAAAACAAGCCAATCACACAGCCTTGTTTAAGTCATATGCTGATTTTGGTAAATAAATAAGTCTTTCTTGGAACTGAATGAAATTCAATTTAATTTTATGCAGCCTGCTGAATGTTTTGTCTCTTCAATTCTTCAATATGCCCGTATACTCGGCGTCACCATTTACAATCATTTTGGTATTTCGCTGCGGGTCCGAGAATTGTCTCGAAAGACCATGTCGGAAGCCCTTCATACTGCAAAGTTTTGGTATAATCTGACTGCATGCTATTTTTGTTGCTTTGTTATGGCGCTTGGGCCAAAACGTATATACATAGCACTTTCTTTGCCAACTACTTTTAGTGCAACAGTACAGTAGCACATGCTGTTGTTGCTTCAAGTCACTTCTCTTTATCTCGTGTATATATTTCTCTTTTACAGTGTAAGCTTTATGGAATCATGTTTGGATCCAGATTCGTCAGGAATTATTTTGCTGAATACGTTTTTACAAATGTTTTACCCAGAAGAGGTTTGTAGACATTTTAGATATAGTATAGCTATATGGTCAACTAAACCCTGCGTAGTAAAACACAAAACGCTACAGTATAAAAATTGTTTATATTTGAACGACCTTGCACCACCGGTACTCCATCACAAATATATTGAAATTTAATATTTTCATTCGTGCAATGGTAGAAATATTCTCATGTGAGGAAAGGTGGAGTGGTGATCTTATTTTTGTGTTAGAAAATAACTGAATTTCAGTTTAAAAAAGACATCTTCTGATATGTAGAGGTATCGAAACAGTTTTTGTTGATGAATGGGAAAAAATCGCGAAGAAATTCCCTGCTATGAACGAGGAGGGTCAGCAAAACAATTGGTCTCATTATGTTTTAGTTGGTATAGTTTTGTGTGATACCTTTTAAAAAAAAACAGAAGAACAATATAACGTGGTTTGATGTCTGCTATGATTTTATCTTTTTGTGTTAAAAATAATATTTTTCTCCATCAAAGATAAAATTCATGCCTTCTTGAATTGGAGATAGGAGTAGAATGGTTGAAAGCAGAAACAATCTGTTGTATTCTGAACGCTTGTCATGTTGCTTCCGATTGTAGACGCTCAATAGTTTTCGAAGGATTTTTTTACTGTCAAACTGCTATTCGCATTATTGTTCGTTTCGATTTGTTTCAGAATGGCGGTGTGTCGGAGCAGTCTGACTTTGCGAAGAGCTTCCCCATTTATCATTACAACGGATTACCAAAAAGTTGCGGCAAAGATGATAACCGAAAGAAGGTAACTCGATCAACAGTAACTTCTTTGCTTTCCTACAATGGCTTTTCCACCCAGTGTTTGACACAATTAACTAGTGTATACTGTGCAGCATTCAAAATACACGAAAAAAGTTCTATCATATCAATAATGCAAGCGTACAGTGCGTCGAGTGCTAGTTTATTGATTACCAAAAAAGGCGAGTTGAACTTTCTTGTAGTGGCTTCAAAAACACGGCTCTTACAATCCCAATTAGGATAAAAAATTGTATGAAGGAACTTAGGATTAAGCTAACTAGCTTTTATCCGACTGGCCATAATAAGGTGTTAAAGACTTCGAGGAGATTACGCGAGGAAATCTGATTTGGTTCATGAATACCACTGAGTTTTAATATGAATTGTGTTAAAAAGTTGAGTTTAGTTCACAATTACGGTACATTCGGGTTTTTTGACAAATTAAAGTAATAATTAAACCACTGAATAATTTTGGCGTGAAGTGTAGCTAATGACACATTAGTCATGAGTCATTAGTCGATGGTTATTGTTCATCGATGTTGAATTGTTTTCTATAATTCTTCTAGGTTGTGTATTCCGAAGGAGTATGTACACTACTTTCGGGGGACGTGATATGCTTATCAGATGGACCGTTTCTTAACTGTCTGCGAACTAAATGGCCATATGTTATTATTGACTGGAAGACTGAGCCTAAACCGTCTCTTAATTAAAGAAATTTACTTTATAGGAGTTCTGTCCATATTCTACTACGTCTAATTTGGCATTCATGTCAGATATTCCCGTGAATTCTAGCCGGAATACAACTAAGAGAGCGTACTTCTTGTACTTTGTCATCGAATGATGCTAGTACCTACCTTACAGCTTTTTGTTATTTTATTTGTCCCACCAGTAAATTCCACATTGATCATTATGAAGTTGAAGCTCGAGAAAGTATAAAAGGGTACATTTTCTTCTGATAGGGTCAGAAGTATTGTAGGGAATTACTGCCTTGAAATAAGAATAAAAATGGCGCCATTCTAACGCCTATGAAGGAACAGTAACCAAAACTAACTCCATGCACAGTACTGTATAATTCTACGTAACCCATCCCGATCGTAAACCCCAATCAAATATACAGGGTGTCTCAAAATAAACGAAAACTATTGAAATCACCCATAACAATGTAATTGTTAGAGTTGGAATGCCTAAGCACTCTGTTGGGACCCACAAGTGTATAAATGTTTGCAACCACGGGCAAAAATTCTCGAACTGGGCATTCAAATTTTAACAATGAGCGATTTCAGTAGTTTTCGTTTTTTCTGTGTAGAGCTGTTAATGAATTCAATAATTTCAGACACTATCAAATATAGAGCAAGTGTAAATACTGAAATCTGATTGGCTGAGTAAAGGTAGTTATTCTCTAAGGAATAAGAGGCTTATTAGGAATATTTCTCTTTGTTAATAGCATGCTGTTCTGGCACAGTACCCTTCAGTGAGTTCATTTCCCCTGGGCGATGTTGATTACAAATTGCGTATCTTCTAACAGAATATTCTCTTTGAGAATATGTAATGGAGCAAATCAAATTGTACTAGATATGTCCCTCAAGAAAGCTCACCTTTAGAAATCAATCTTTTACTTTCGTTTCAATGCGCTATAAGTTAAATAACAAGATTTGCTCATTGTGCGCTATTATACATCTGGGATTACAACTTTTATGTCATCCAACAAAATGACGAGCACATTTTCATGCACTTTGTTTTGCAAGTAGACAAGTACTTTCCATTCAAAGCGCTATAAAGCCAACAGGGTTTGCTCATTTTGTGTTATTATACCTATGGGAATATAAAATAGCTTCTACAATGAATACTTAAACAAAAATGTCAAATCAAAGTACAGAAGTGTACACACTATATTTTTTGAAAACAAAACAAAGTACATGACTTTGCTTCAGCCATACGATTCTACTCTAATTGGTTCTAAGCCAAAGGAAAAAATACATATTTGTTATCAATTTATCAAGTGCTAATTTCCTACATGCTTTCATCTTTACCTGTCTTTGCATACTTGTATTAAGGGCCTGTTCATATGGGCCAAAGTTATCCCGGTTAGCGAGGAAACTTTTCGACCAGCCGAGTAGTTTTGTTCTGTTCATATGGCGAAACGTTGTCCCGCTTACCGGGGAAAGTTTTCGGCTGTGGCGTAAAAAACAAATTGAAAAGTTGCTGACTAAACAGAAAATAATCCCGGCAGGCGGGAAAATTGCGTTCATATGGGGAGAATTTTATCCCGCTAACCGAGATCTCGCCTTTCAACAAGCGAGATCTCGGTAAGCGGGGTAACTTTTCGTCTCATGTGAACGCAATCTAATATTTCGTACCATTCGTTAATAAGGCGAGATCTCGCTTGTAAACTTGCCGAAAAGTTTCCTCGCTAACCGGGGTAACTTTGGCCCATATGAACAGGCCCTAAATCCATTTTACAGTTTTTGCTTTGACATTTCGAGTCTGTTTTCCGGCCTCTTCAAACTGAAGTAGCTTACTACATGAATCATTTCACCTCATCCATCTCATTTCCCCTGGTGATATAACAAAGAAACATTTGCGAGACGGGAAAATCTAGAGAGCTTAGTGACCCGCGCAGTTTGAGGGGAACTAAACACTCCATGTCTGTCGTGTTGGACGTATGATCGATACCTGAGCATTCATTCTTAAATATGTAAG
The DNA here is from genome assembly GCA_025400095.1 of Phenganax marumi. Taxonomy (NCBI): domain Eukaryota; kingdom Metazoa; phylum Cnidaria; class Anthozoa; order Malacalcyonacea; family Clavulariidae; genus Phenganax; species Phenganax marumi. Next base: position 10,016 of record JAODVM010156739.1, read on the forward strand.
TACCGTAAGTAATTTTGGAGGTCTTTTTTTGGTTTTGTAAAAATAGATGCATTGTCCATGGTGGCAGAAAAAAACTTTGATAGTTCCTCATACAGGAACTAACATCATGTGTGCTCATATAATATGAGCACACATGATGGATAAATGTGTGCTCGTATAATATGAGCACACAATGGAGTAATATATGTTGTGTCTTATACTGAGGTTGCAATTTTCCGGAGGTGTCGTTGCGCGTGGCTTGTTATTTACTTCGATAATATTTTTGCCACTTGTCAACTAGTAGATCTGATATTCATTACAATGACAATGCAGTGTATGCATTTGTATTGTTGTACGTTTTGCAAACTCAGCAATCGGAGTAGTAGCCTGCATTCTCTACGCAATTTGAATTAACTCAAATACAATTTTTGATTTGCTTACAAGCAAGAACAGTTTAATTCACAATCAGTGTCAAAACAATTATATGCTAACTTTGTTTGAATACGCCTTTGTGTGGGAAATTTGGTTTCACGGTATTAGCGAATAAAATTCGACGTAGCGAACAAAATCCCTGACGTTGGGAAACACAAGATGGCCTGTCTGCGGGGAGCATGCATGAATGATCATGTCCCTGAAGTCGGAAATTTCAAAAAAACACTCCGAGGTAGCCAGCATTTCACTCCCATCTAAAAAATGATCAACTTGCTTTAATTTAAAGTCACAGAAAACGCTAATGAGAAATATTATGGCTGGATAAACACCATAAGGTAATAATCCCATGTTACCGACCGCGAAAATTTTCCGCTAATTTTGACCCAACACCCGAGTCAGTTCTAACCAATCTATTTTCGTGATTAGTATCATGGACATGTATTCCGAAGTAGCCGGCAAAACGGCCTTTCCGATATGCATGTATGCATATAAATTATGCATATCACACATTATGGTTTTTTGTTTGAGCACCGTGGCGCTCTTTAAGTTTTCACTATATCAAATGTGGCGCTTATTTGAGGACGGTGCTCGTGTTGGAGCAGCGCTCTCCTAGTAATTGCGGTATTTAAAATCATTTCAATATAGGCACCTGACACATTGGAAAGTCGCTATCGGGCTGTGTTTGCTGATATTACTTGATGAGTTTTGTGTCAAGACTGAACGAATTGCTCCTGCTTCTCACCATCAAATTTCCCACTGGAACTTCGAGCAGTCCCCGGTCACAATAGTTGATAACCCTCAAAATGATCTTGGTAAATAACCTATTTAATTGTTAACTGTCGCAAAAAATGCACGCATTTAGTAAAGGAAAAGAGCGGTACAGGCTGTTACATGGCTCCGCATTGTTTTAGAGCGGCCACATAGCCAGATCTGAACCTATTTACGAAAAAGGCAACACGATATTTAAATTTGATATGCTAACTCGTGCAGAATTTTAATCCAAAGCGTATCAAAACGCGCCCTACTCCAAAGCTTCATTTGGTTTTCTTTGAGAGGTATGTGGTTACAAACGAGTAAACAAATGAACGAATAAACAAACAAACACAGAGACAAACAGGCAAATAGCGTCGGAGTACTTTCTGGCAGAGCTACGAAATTATGAGAACACGAATAATTAGTTCACACTGGTCTTGGCTTAATAATCGATTTCTCTTTTGACAACTGAATTTTCTAGGCGATCTTCTTCAAAAAAATACTTCCCTTGGGTATTCTGAACCAAGAGAAAAACGTAAGTAAAGTTTGAGTTCACTGTAATGGATGATTGAGAAAGTATAACTCTGACTGTTTTTTGTATTGGAGACTTGATAATTTGTTTAACTATATCAATTAAATAAAAGGGCAGGGAGGGTAGCAACTATGGTGAGGAGTTTTTGTAATGTTGCAGCTATTTAGCATGATTAACGGATCAGCTCCTGCATGTTGCAGGTGGCGTTATTGTTGCCATCTTGGTTGGAGCCAGTATTGTAGCCTCGCTAGCAAACCTTGGATTCGATATCTACTTGCACATCAAGGGTTGTTGCGGAGTCTATCCATCCGCTTGCAGCTACAGAGATGAATTTGATCGCTTAAAGAAGACTGTATCAACAAAAAGTAAAAATGTCGACAACCAGTGGACAAGTGGTAGGTATAAAGTTTCATGAAACTTCATTCACTTGATCGAGTGACAAGATACAGCATACTCATACTGTACTTTACACAATTAGACACAACATGCAGCTTGCCCTACTATTTTTACTAGAAAACACCGCAATTTGGCATGTATGTACCTTACGAGTTGCACACTATGGAGGGTAGGGGTGGGGTGTGTCACTTGGCTGTACGGTTTGCAAGTTGTAACCCAGATCGTTGCGGTGCAAGTTGCTCAAAAGATTGTCTCGCTTAAACTTCACTATGAATCGTGCACTTATATCGTTAGCTGCAAATAATGAGACGTCTCGGTCAGTGTCAGGGGCTACAGTTCATTAGATAGCCGGTTCCCCCTTGTTGCGTATCCCAAATACAAGTGTCACAATGATTTTTGGACGCGTTACATAGCATATAATATAGTATAATAATAGCATAGTAAAAGAACGTGCCCAAAGCGTCATGGTAGGTGCATTACGAATACCTAAATCCAATAAGAGGAACCTACTACTATAAGCATTTTTGGAGTAAATACCCAATTAAACTTTTTTGAAAACTGTACGTTTCCAGTTTCGACAACGTCATGCATTCATCTAAATGATAACGGGAAAGTACTTTTTTTAACGTTCTAGCTGAAAACACAAAGGCTTGGGTACAACAATGCAATACCCAGAATCGTGAGTTGTGGTTGGAAATTGACCGCATTGCTGATGTGGAGGACGAGCTCATTGAAGCTCTAAGTGTTAATCTTATCATTGCTTTCCAGAACAAGTCCACTGAGCTCAAGGTAGATATCAAAAATAAATTATCGCAATATCGCATTTCAAAGCACTGTCTCAAAAACTGTATTTCTATGTGCCACGTTTAAATGCTGTACATGCAAGCCGTTCTGCATTCAGGACCTGTCAGATTGTAATTTTTTTTATAAAGATCTTTATCTTGCAACAATGGTACTGTATTGATTCTAAGTAAACAATAATAACTAATTCTGATAGGTGCATTCTGAAAGCTATCAACATTTTGTATTCTTTATATTTCGCCGACCGACTTGCAGTCATCTTCAGGAATTACACAGTCAAAAAATACACAGCTAAGAAATATACAGGTCATTTTCTATCCAGCGATCCTCTGATGAAGTAAAGGGTCGTAGAGTCTGGATCACGGAAATGAGTTCTGCAATATGATTGGTTAATATCCCACGCGCGGAAAACTTTAATCGTGATAATGGCAATTGAGTTACTTGCATCGTATCCATTTATTTACGTTTTGTAGGGAAAAATACGGGAGAAAAATGAGACCGTCTTACTGATGAACGCAAGGCAACTATCAGTAGAATATAACTCTCCATTTAATTCCGTGAAAGGCACACTACTGCTCCTTACTGGAATAGTGGGTAACGTCGGAAGCATACTCGTTTCAAAGGCCTATCAATCGTATAAAATTACCAAGGTATGAATGAATGAATGAACGAATGAACAAATTTTATTTAAACGCTTCCCTCATCACTCAAAGGATGATTTTCATGACGGCATCACACAAATTACATTTGTAATAAATGTCTATAAATTAAATAAGAGTTAAAAATATAATAATAACACACGCACACACGCTAAAAAAGTTAAAATTCAAGGCTATTCAATGTATGACTCTGTTTCCATATCATTTTATACATTTATTGAAAAAATAAATATTCCATTGTTTGAAACTCGTCATTACAGTGACTAATACGAGGCCAGTTTCCCACAGCCCATTATATAGGGACAAACTGACTGACGGCCTGTCGATTTTACTTAAATTCTTGGGCTCTAAATCGTCTGAAACGATTGTTGAAAGGCTTCCAGAACAATAAATATCCAAGTAGAGATGACATCGTTTTCTTCTTCACAGTTCTGCTTGGATAGAAAAGTAAATTCGCTAGGAATCATGGTACAACCAACATACCACCATACCTGCTAGTCTTGCCAATTACAGTACATTGACCTGTAGCTCATTCTTGAACGCTGGCAATTTTCGGAGAAGGCATTATGTAATTAATTGTAATTAAAGTGCAGTAATGTTATAAGTGCGGAGGTTTCAGTGGCTTTCGAATATTTTCGTCTTTGTACGATTTTAGACAGACCTACCGGTACGCTGTAAGATTCCTACTTCTTTCTTTACAGATGGCAAATTTCCTAAAAAGCACCGAAGGCGCTCGTTTGACAAATGCAAAGCCAGCAGCCCAGAAATTCTTTGGCGTGAGCAAAACGAATATCAATGCAAATTTTAAAGCCACAGCCAAAGCACAATATAAGGCTAATTATAAGCCAATCAGAGGAAAGATCGCTTCTGGAGCTGCAGCTGTGTTAGCAGTTGTAACTATAGGTAAATTATGTACACCGTCACAGGTATAATTAGTAGAATTCATTAATTACAAAATGCAGCCAAGATTTTGCAAGAAGTCGGAATACACTTTTTTTAGGTGGTTTTTTTTAAATTGAGCGTGTTTGGATATATATTTAAGTTTCTCTAGCTGCACCCGATTCATTACAGATAGTAGATTCTTGCAGTTTTGCCTGGCGAAAACAACAATATGAATATTAGCCTGAGGGTACACCACGAATATTTAATATAATACAATATAATATGATGTAACAT